>JAQIWE010000020.1:0-47140 GCA_034698565.1 Campodea plusiochaeta
ATTAAGGGCAGGGAGCCACCTTCTGTGGCCTTAACCATACTAACAACTTTCCCTTTTCACCATATCCTTTTCTCTGATGGGGCCAAAGACGTGGATTAACTCCTGCTCTGAAGCTCTGTCTCCTTATCATTATCCTGCCCTCCCTTAACACACACAGCGTGACTGTAACAGGTAGACCGGGGTTGCAGTCTTGCGTGTCCAACAACAACAACAATTTAGCTACTTTGCGAATTTAATTTTTCTTTTGATCATGTATAATAAAGTCACTAAATTTTTTACACTTTTAATTTTGGAATGTACGGTTTATGTGAACACTATAAAGACAATCAATGAGCTAAATCAATTATATTTGTCTAATTAGAATTCTTAAATTATGCCGAAACGGAGAGAAGTGCGAAAAATTTGACCAAAACAGAGACCGCCTGGGGGTGCAACCACAGAGAATATTGTGCTTATATTTGATTCCGAAAATATTTCCCAGATTCTAGTTTACATTGAAATGTAAGAACTAGCAAATTTTTAAAAATTACCAGTTTTATTCAACAAACAAAAATCATACTATTGGGACACCCTATATAATAATTATGCGTAATTAGGCTTAATTATTATTGAACTGTGATAATCCGTTTTCATGGTTGGATATACTCTTTTACTTATAATCTACCATATTGATGAGCTATTGTAAATATTTTTTTAAATTTCATGTTGATGGTTTTAGAACTTAAGTTGTTACAATTTTTACAACTAAAAGACATTGTTGTAATAATAATTCACTAGACATTCCAATGTAACAATTCTAAAACACTCTCATTCTTCTTCTTTAGGCCAAGTGTGAAAGTTCTTCTTAACCATGAATTCTTTGCTGAGGATATTGGTTTAAAACTTGATTTGTTAAATCGAGATGAGGCGGTAGCATCTAACACTGATGTAGTTGAGTTTCGATTGAGAGTACTGGATCCGAAGAAGAGGAGTAATAAGCATAAAGAGAATGAAGCTATTCAATTTGAGTTTCATATGTTACAAGATAATGCAGATGATGTTTCTATGGAAATGGTAAGAGAACAAACATTTCTTACTTGAATATTATCTTATTTAAGATATCTTTGAACTTGTGTTTTTTTTACCGTACTCTGTAAAATGTCTAATTTCATTATTTAGAAAATCGACGAATTTTATATCATTGCTCAATTTAATTTCTGCATTTTGTAAATTATTATGTATGATAGTTTTGGAAGAAATGACAATATAGGCTAAACATGTTTCTTACAACAATAATTATATATAGAATGGGTACTGACTGCGCAATGAAATTTAGTTGAATTATTATAAAATAAAATTGTTCCAAATTGAATACAACCATGGGAATAAACAAATGTCATTAAAAATTTGTTATTCAAGATTTAAAAAATAATGTTTTATGATAATGTGTTGTTAAAAAATACATCAACTAGGCCTTTAAATGTAAATGTTTTCTTAACTTATCTCTAATACTGGTACAAAAGCTTATAATTTTTTCATATTATACTGTTTGTAGGCCTACATAGAATTATTTTATGGTTCTAGACAGTTCTTGACTGATTTCTATGATATAATTACATACTGCTATTGTATAATAAAATAGGTTGCCTGCTATTTGTTATGTTAGACTACTACAATTTTTTTATTGGATTCTATTAGATAATGACAGGTGGAAGGATTTTATATCCTCTGTCCTTATAATAAGGATATAAAAAGTTTTTTAGAGATTTCTTGAACACTGACGGTAGAGAGTTTATTTCCATTTTGTTCGATGGAAGTCTGAAATTCCATACAACTCACTACACGACGAAAGAAACTGTTCTGAACTTTTAAAGTTGTATTCACACTACTTTAAGATCCTGTGACCTCTTGTTGAGCATTTGTTACATTTTGTAATGTAATTCCGTGAGATTGGCACTAGCGAGTTTACAAGATCGAGGTATACTCTCATCTATCAGAAAGCAGCTCTAATTGAAGTTGGCAAGTATCGCATCTGGGAACTCATCTTGGTGGCTGAGCGTTGAATTCTCTCTAGTCTGTTAATAATTTTTTGAATAGAGACTCCAAACACTTACACAATGACCTAAATGGGGAGGGGGGTACTAACTATTCGTTAGTTGCACTTTTCATACAGCAGTCATATTATAATAATTTATTTATAACCTCATTTGAAAATTCATTCTACTTCCAGTGGGTTACTTTTAAATGACTGCAGCTTACAGCCATAGTTGTAGCTGTAGTCAAAATATAGGTCTAATATAATACAGTTAACTAGATTGCATCAGTTGCTCATTCGAATAGAACTTTGACTGCCTTTGACTGTATAACTTTTTAAGCAAACAAAAATAAGAATAATATATCATCTATTTAGAGGTGGATTAGAAGTACCAGTATTCCATTTATTTAAGTGTTTTAAAATTTTAAAAGCATAGCCCTTTTACAAAGTAAACTTTCAAGTATTTAGATTTACTTGTTCTCTTCTTATGAAGATTTAGAAGATACTATTTTTAAAATGATCATTTTAGACAGCACAGTGTAGAACTGTAGGATAGATGATACCTACTAAAAAAAATTACCAACCAAGAATCTTTTAAAGCATAGCCCAAGTGTAAGCTAAATAACTTTTAATAATTTATTTGTTTTGATTATTTTGGAGATGCCAAGATGTAAGAGATTAGATAATAATAACTATTCATAAGCCATTGAAGAAAGTATAATATCATAAATTTTCTCTATTAGTAAGTTCATAATTAGAATTGAATATTCAGAGCTGTTACGTAGTAGTTCACAACTATAATTATTGACCTTTGGAATGGTTGTTGTGTATGTGAGAAAAATTTATGTGTAGTTATGTTATATGTCTGACCTCAATTATGACTGTTTGTATTAGCAGCTGATAAACTAGATGTAACATGTTTAACTTCACTGACAGAGTTCATGTATTAAACTAAATGTCATTTGTTGTCAGTGACATAGATTACAAATTTTTCCTGGTAATTTGTGATTATGTCTAACGTCGCAGAACACTGGGATGTTGTGTTAGTTGTATTATCTTCATATAGCCATGTTTATTGGTGTGAAGGCTGTGAACTACTCACTAATAATGTAAAAGCTGCAATAGTAAGCAATTTCGTAAGTCTGTAAAAATGTTTTAAAACAGAACTTCTGTAAAGGTAGGCTTACTTATTTTGAAATGCCTAATCGTATGAAAAAATTAGGATATATCATTAAGGTAGCTTTAAAAGCTAATAAAATTATTGTGCAATAGAATAGAAAAAGTGAGAAAATCATGGTTTGATGAATGGCATAAATGAGAACCCTACCAGCACAGTAGTGAATCCATACCTGACCAATTTTCCTACCTGGGTACCCAAAAGTAGCACCCGCTACCCGCCTAATACTCAAAAACCCGAAATCACCGAAAATAACAATTTGTTTTTTCGAAAAACATAATTTTCTTCGCAAATATTTTATTAATACGTAAAATGATTTGCTCATTTCTTTACTTTTCTTCCATTTTCGGCGACATTTTTTCCCGTTTTCGGGTAGTAATTACCCAAAAGTTCTACCTGATACCTGAAATAAAAAAACGGGTACCCGATGGAAATACTAGAGTGCAGAATGTTTTACTTTGATTTAAAATCTACTCTTTATGGACAGTGAATCATTTCATAATTTTAGAAATTTTATTATAGTCGTTGACTTTAAATGAAATATAATTTAAGTTTAAAAAAATCAAAACTGAAGTAGGCCTATACTAGTTTAAATATTACAACTTAGATTTACTAGTTCAAATGATATCTAGAATAAGAATACATTCAAAGTTAATTATTTTCACTAATGAAATATTGTCAATACTTGTTTGAAACATCCTCTAATAATAATTTCAGTAAAGGTGGTCTTTATGGCAGTTTAGTTTTATTTCACCATTAAAAAAACATGACCCAAACTTTCTTCTGTGAATGAAATTTCTTTTTTTTCTTATACATCTACATGAAATATTAATTTTGAATTGTGAAGTATGCTGCAAAAATAATTGACAAGTAACAATAAAAATTATGTAATTTTAAAGGTAGCACTTTGAAATTACCTATTTGTTCACTTTACCATATATATATGAGACTATATCTTATGATTACATAACAAATCTTGTTGCAAACATGATACAATAACAGATAACTTACTCAATATTTATAAAATATATTATCGTGAACCACTTGAAAAGTATATTAATCACAAACCCATAGACATTGATTTTGAGTGCTTTACTACTGATTGTCTTCTTTTCTACCATTAGGCTAAAACGGGTATAATATTTGAAGAAGATGGTAAGCTTATAGCCAAAATGATTCGTACACAAATTCAAACTCTTACTAAGGAGAGGGAAGACAGGAGGGCTCGGATACAGGCAGAACAAGCTGCTCTTCAAGCTGCAGGGGAAAATGAACATGGAAATGATGGATTACTCAATGTGGGAGACAACTTTGCAGGTAGGGTGATATATTACTTTGTACGATCTTAAATATAACTATTCTGCAGTAGGCCTATTCTTTTTCATTTTTTTTTCTGGTATTTTTAAATAATTTCTAAATCTTCTTCTAGGCAAGCACACGGGTTTGTAATTTTTGGAATTCAAAGGTTTCCAGTACTTTTATAAGTTTACTGTATCTTTTATGAGCTACCTTTCAGTTCAAAGGTCAACTTTAACCATAGTAAAGTAATATTGTTTCAAAGATATTTGTACTGATTACTTTACTAAACCATAGGCCTACTTATAAAGAACTGGTAATTACTTTTTAGATGCAAGAATACTTTATATGGAATATGTAAATCTTGGTTGTGACCTTTTTATAAACTTTCAGGTCTATTGTTGGAGTAATTGAAAACTGAACTATGGTCATTTGGGATTTATTGTACTTTTTGGGTATTGGAACGACTTCAGATTGCACCATTAGTACACATAAACTATGCAATTTTACCAGATTTAAAAAAACTTCATTTTTGATGTACTACCCTAATACTACTCTACCTTTTGATGTAGTACTACCATTTAAATGTTGTTTATCACATCTAAGGAAGACAAAGAAAAATTTCAAATTTGTTGACAAAAAGAATTGTATGTTTCAAGAGATGAAGTTAGGTTTACACAATTGGAAAAATTAAAAAATTAGACTCTTTGGGTAGCATCATATAGTTCTATCAATGTTGTACAATATAGGATAACACATAAAGCGATACATTCTGTAAAACTTTAAAAAAAATGAAAGTGAGTTTTTTCTCCATCCATTTCCTTAATGAAACTAAAGAAGTTATTATAAAGGGTACTGTACTGCCTACTTTCTGATAAATTCTTTGGAATTGTATTATTTTAAAACATGTTTACGGTGAATAGCATAGTCCTGTAAGCTGTAACATTATTCTAATTTGCACAATATTTAGCATGCTCTGCCCACTATTATGTAAATTTGGTTCAAAAAATTATGAAGCAATTATTCATGTGCACATGTAATGATTGACAGGCAGGAATTCATATTGTTGCGTTTTTTCCCTGTTTAGAAAATTCTCCTGATTCTGGTTATGTTACAGTGCAGCAAGGTGATAAGTCACTATTGGATAACCAGGCCCTCTATCTTCAACAGCAGGTACGTGCTACATTCAAGTGCCTTATTAAGAATGTAATCTTTGCATTAATGGTTTATCAGTAAGATATTGTTTATTGGAAATGTGTTATCTTATAAGAAAGGACAAGCTCTTCATATAAATGTTCTTTTGTTTCAACTTTAAAATATCATTATTTTGTAAAAAAAAGTTTTAATATTTAGGTTTTAATTATGCCTAGTTACTTTGCTATCTTCATTTAGTTTATTAGGAATTTTTTAGCTGCTTTATTTGTTTTAATGCACAAAAAAGTTGTCAGTAAAACAGTAGTGTTCTGTAATTTAAATGTATTTGTACAGGGTACCATAATTATCATTTTGGATACCTCATTTTTGTTGTTTTATTTAATTAATTATTAGCCTACTGTGACAAAAAGAATGCATGGACTTGAAAATTATATAAAAGCCATTGTGTGTATTGTTTATTATACTGTTAAACCTACCTCAAGTAAAGTCTTTAAATCATTTTTAAAATGGTCAAATTGGAAGTTGGTCATTTAGTTTTTATGGTTAAATGAAGGAATGAAATAAATACAAATGCCACTTTAACTTTTGTAAATTAATTAGACTTCATAAATAAAATATATGAACATTTCTAATTAAAAAGGCAGTAACCAGTGTGTAAGTAATTTTTGTGAATGGGATGTAGTATCCTCGTGCATTATTTGTTTTTATTATTTACATTTCTATTTACTTTTTGCATGTGAAGGGCATTTCATCAAGTGCTCCTTTAAAATAAATCTCACCTACAGTGGTTAAGAGTACAAGGATAAATATTATATTGCTTTGTGTAGGAGTTATTCATTTATGTAGTAGTTTTCATGAGTTTTGTATTAAGGAGTTTGCCTTTTCAAACAATGGTATGTATATTTTGTATGACTATGAATTAACTGTGGTATTTATGAAGTCAAAAATAATTTAATAATATAATATATGTTGTAGGAGATTACTGAAATTATTGATTACTGTACTATAAACCTATGTACCAATGATTCTATTAATTGCTACAGTATTTCAGCATGTACCTGTATTAGTTATGATCCTAGGATGATATTTTTACTAATGAATTAATCACATCATAAATTTTTTTCATTTCATCTAATTTTTCTCTAGGTTCTTTTATTTTTTGTAATCTCTCTCTTAATTCTTGAAATTTATCCCATTCATGTTGTAGAAAAAATCCTTCTAGGCTACTTTTGTATTTTTAGTATTAGGACTTCCTCCGCTACTAAGGATTTTTTACTTATTATATATAGTTTGCGATACAAAACTCTCTTCTTGTGCTTCAAATTTAAAAATTGCATCACAATTTGCAATGCAAGTTTAAAATCAGAAATATTTTTTCAATCGCGATTTTGGGAGACAATTCACAGACATTATGGACTTATACATTGATAAATGTACAATAAAATGATTATTTCGGACATAAAAATTACTTTCTTTCTAACCAGATTCCTTCAGGTGCAAAAAGGGAAAAATCATAAAAATAAAAGTACTTAGTACACTGCTAAGTATGATACGTAGTTGGAATCAGGAATAAAAAATGAATGTATAAAACAATGACAAAATATTGACTTCTATGTAATTTTTAACCGACATTGAAATGTTTTTCTAATAACATGACTGTCAATTTAATGAAGTTATAGACCTAGCATATTTAAATAAAACCTTTTAGGTTACTTATTACTATGTCAGTAATATCAAATTTCAACATCTTTTTTTTTCCTCCTCAAAATTAGCCAACTGCTCTTCAAATTAGATATTTCAGGAGCAGTTTGCTTCTCTTTTGAAATTCATTATTTTTCACCCTGTATTTTAACTTGAGGCTACAGTACTATTTATTAACTATGACTAACAGTTTATCTAACAGAAAGGGTAACAGTTTACTTAGCATTAAACATATTGACCTTAGGTGCATTTTTTTTCCAGTTAATGTTTAAAAAATACTATCGTAGCATAAGTAAACAACTTTATGTTGCATTCATTAAAAGAAAATATTTTATTAATAAATAATTTCAGACTTCATTTCTTTGGTGATTTTAAAGGCCCTTACCTACAGATGTTATTTAGAAATTAGACGTTGTATAAAAAAATTATGTGTTTTAAAAGTATAAATGTGTGTTTTATAGGTTCAGTCTTACTACAATCAAAGTTACTTGACACCTGCTACATTCCAAGTGCCATATCAACATGGACAAACAACTCTTCCACAAAACTACCAAACGGTCCCCATTGTGTACTCACAGGGCCAACATCATACCCAGGTAGGCTGGAGTTAGTTATATACATTATGAAACAAAACAAGAATATTAGGCGTACACATTTATAACAGGGTTCTTAATTGCTTCTGGAAAAGTCAGTAAGGGGAGTATTATTGTTTACTTTGGGGCCATGTCCTAGTGTCATATATACATTGATTATGAATGCTTCCTGTGGCTAATGTCTAAGTCTGTTTTTCAGTGTTTGAATGAAGGATAATTTTTAAAGATATTTTGTAATATTTATAATAACATTTATGGGTTCTTCCTGCATAACTTATTGTTGTTAAAATATGTAAATTAAAAATTGAAAACAGACTTTAGTCCCTGAAAATCCTATTATAAATCTTGATTAGTTTGGTAACGAATGTTAAGAAAATGTCAGAAAGGTTGATTTAAACTTGGAACGTTAAGTTGAGTCTGTTTTACGTGCAACGTTTTTAAATCACATTTGTGATATTAGGATCATCAATGTTGTGACACAGTTGCTTTTATCCCAGGGTTATGTAGGTCAGAATGTTGCTCCATATGGTGCTACCCAGATGTTTCCTGCTTATCATTATGTACAAGGATACACATTAGGAGCTGTGCAGCAGCAACCTATGACCAACATGCAACAGGTCAGTCAATTTATGCAAATAAGTCAATTGAACTGGTAATGTGCTAGGGAAGCATAATTATGTTGAATGGAAAGTGTTCTTTTTATGATAGTTTATATATCTTAATTATTCCTACTATTATGATAGTTTATATATCTTAATTATTCCTACTATTATGATAGTTTAAATGTTTTAGTTGTTTTTGATTAAGAAATGTTACATAATTTTCATAATTATGATTACAGATTTAAAAGATCCAAAATAAAAAAGTGGAAGTAAGGAAGAGAATTTTTTGCTCTTCATGAAAAACACATTAAAAAAATCCTTTTTAAAACAAAATGGTAGAATGGTGAAATATTAGCAAAAATGATAACTGTTTTAATTATAAATTTTGTGATACTCGTAAATAATAAATTACCCCTTTGTATTTTGGGATGACTTCATTCAACTTTTTCTTGATATCTTATTACTTTTGATTTTATAATTCAGCTATCAGCACATTTTAAATTATAGTGAGGAATTAATAAATATTAAAATTAACCGAATTAACACAGTAACAGTAATACTACAAATGTACAGATGTACGGTATGTTATCATGGCATGAACACTTTTCATTATTAGAATCTCAGTCACTAGGCCTAGTCAATTTTAATTAAATTATTGTGAGAAACTATATTTTGCCCCCATTTTAGTTCTGAAACCAAATAATTTTAAATTTAAGTGGTTAAAATTAAATTAATACCCGCTATTTTCATTAGTTATTTTGAAATAGTACGATACTCTAAATGGTTAGTTGGTTTTGGCCTCTTGAAAGCTTATTTCTATTGTTTAAATTTGGAACTGTAGTGTTTTATGTGGAAAATCAAACTCAACCTGGTTTTAATTTCAGTTAACTTGACACAACCGTGTGAAAATTACTTAAATTGAACATAATTATTCAACAGTTCTGGCTCTACATATTTTTATTTATTTTATTTATTGATGACTTTCACTGTACAGGCGGCATTAGGGCCACAGGCCCTCTCTTACATACAACCTGCTTTTACATGATTGCAAAAAAAATTAATATTTAAACTAGGCCTAGTTAACAGAGAAAAATAGACAGAGATACAAAACAAAAATAGTAATAAACTAATACAAAAAATACAAAAAAGAGTCACAATTGAGGAAAAATAAGAATAAAAATAGTCACAGTAGGTCTAATATGTTTTTATAACAAGAATTTAAATATTATGATGTTATGTTGAGTTGGTGAGGAAAATCTGCCGCCGACACATATTACTGTGAATCACTAATAAAGGAATCAATGTTTTGATATAAAGACAATTGGCTGTTTAAAACGATAGGAAAAAAATCACAGAATAAAAAATATTGTGCTGCGCAAGAACCTGGCCATAGTAACATTATATTATGGGTTTTCGGAACTTTAACCTATCTGTAAGCAAAACCTAAAGCAGTGCTTTAATCAGTTCGTATTTTAATCTTTCTTTCTTTATATTTTTTTGCTAAATGTAGATAATTTTATAAACCATTATCCTTTTTTTTATTTGGCATAAAAACTCAATTTCTTGAAATTCAAGACAGCAACTCATGTTATCAGTAGATATGAATGAAAGGCTGCCTGTTTAATCAAGTCAGCTTCAGGAAGTCGGAAGTCCTAAAGTGATCTTAACTAATAAAGCCTAAGTAACTAGAGTAGTAGAAGCCAAAACCAACTGGAAAAGTGCCTTGAGTTATTGTATCCCGTTTTTTTTTTCTACTACATATTGCAATGGGGCAGAATCATAGTAAGGGTATTCAATTTATTAAGATGAAAACATGAAAAAATGAAATTTGGTAGATATATAGGATTAATTGTATATAAAACTATGCCTAGATTACAATATGTGTAGTAGTATCCTAACATCTTAAATGCATGTGTGCAGTCTTGCTGACATTCACTTAAATTACCCACTGGCAATCTACTGACAGCAACAAGCAATTACACTACTGATAATAATGCCTTAAGCATGATAGTTATGATATTAATTATTGTAATGCAGCTTTGGGAAGCAAATTTAAAAAACTTAATGTGTATAAATTTGCAATCACTTCTGAAATTTCGAACAGAAGCATGTTGTTTTGTGAATTGTAACGTCTTCCCAATAGCGTATTGCTGCAGGGTTCATACTGGTTATTTACTCTATAGTCATTTATAGATTTAAATTCTACATGTTCAGAAAGTTAATCTTTAATTTTTTTCAATATTTATGAGCAGTTCTTAATTGAAAACATAGTTAGGTTTTATTAATTCAATATATTTTCAAAATCATTTAAAAAAAATTATGAAGAATTACTTTTCTTGAAAGCAACGTGCTTATGGCATGTTTCTCCTGTAAAATACTAGAATTTATAATGTGATTTTTGTATGAACCTTGTGATAAGCTTGATTGCTTGAGTGTTCTGAGCTTTTGCATGCCCTGTCACAGGTTGTTGACCCCAAGAGTGATGTTGCGGGTGCTTGTACCGGCACTGCTATCCCCGATCCAACCTCTGTCCAGTCCGAACAACTTGATACCAAGTCTGAAGAAGATCAGTCAAGTGTGTCATCTATGCCAGTTAGCCAGCAAGATGATTTATCTGAGGGTGCATTTAGTGAAGTAGATAAGGTTGTTGATAATACTCAGCAGGGTGGTTTAATATTCAGTCAAACGTTCCAACAACCCATACCCACTCCACATTTAGTTCCGTCTTTCACTCAACCAATGCAAGTACCTATGCAAAACAATCCTATACTAGTGCCAAATCAACAGATGATGATGCCACAACAAACTGTTCTTGTGCAAGCTGATGCGAATGGTCAGCAACAAATGTACATGGTGCATCAAACGCCACAGCAGATAGTTCCTCAAAATCAGTTTAATGATGTGCAACAAAGTGATACACAGCATAGCGCTTCAAATCAACAGTCATATACACAGCCTACAACTTCTAGTTCCCTAATTTTAACTCTTCCACAACAATCAAATGTACATGTTCCAATGATGCAAGCTGGGCAACATTTACATCAAACAGGAAATGTTCAACAACAGTTGCCAATGCAATCAATGACTTGCCAACAACAGAGTATGATACAACAGCATATAAATCAACAGTTTGCAAATCAACAGCAAGCAATGCAACAACAGCAAGCAATGCAACAACAGCTAGCACATGCATTGTCTCAGCAGCAGTTAGGACAGCTTCCTATTTCAGATCAGCAAACTAACCAGCAATCTCATGTGCAAGTTGTACATCAACCTATTGCTCATCAAACATTTCCACAGCAGCAAACGATGCAACAACATGCAACACAGCAGCAAACAAGCCAGCAATCTGCTATGCAGCACCAATCAAGTCAGCAGTCTGTTATGCAACAGCAGGCAATTCAACAATCCCTTCAACAGTCCTTTTCTCTTCAGCAACAATCTTTGTCGCAACATTCTGTTCCTCAGCAGTCAGTTCAGCAATCTGTTCCTCAACAACAGACAGTTCAGCAATCTGTTCCTCAACAACAGTCAGTTCAGCAATCTGTTCCTCAACAACAGTCAGTTCAGCAATCTGTTCCTCAACAACAGCCAGTTCAGCAATCTGTTCCTCAACAACAGCCAGTTCAGCAATCTCTTCCTCAGCAACAGACAGTTCAGCAATCTGTTGCTCAACAACAGCCAGTTCAGCAATCTGTCCCTCAACAACAGACAGTTCAGCAATCTGTTCCTCAACAACAGACAGTTCAGCGATCTGTTCCTCATCATCATACAGTTCAGCAATCTCAGCAGCAGTCTGTTCCGAAGCAACAAGATGTTCAACCTGTGATTACTCAGTCTGTTCCTCAAGAACGAAAAGTATCTCAAACTCAAGTAAATCAGCAGCAAGTTCCTCAACAGTGTGTTATACAGCAAAGTACAACACAGCAGCAAGTAACTCATGAAACTCCATTGAAGGAGCAAATTGAACAGCAATCTGTTACTCAACAACCTATATCTCAGCAGCAGTCAACACCACAATCTGTCATGCAGCAGCAAATAGGACAACCGGCAGTTGAACAGGGAAATTTGCATTCAGTACCTCGAAAGCAGTCAGCAGACCAGACTGTTACTCAGCAAGTATTACACCAACCTGCCACTCACCAGCAGGCTGCACAGCACACTACTCAGCAGCAAGCGGTACAACAGCCTGTAAGTCAGCAGCAAGTGGCACAACTACCTATAAGTCAACAGCAAGTGGCACAACTACCTATAAGTCAACAGCAAGTGGCACAACAACCTGTAAGTCAACAGCAAGCGGTACAGCAGCCTGCAAGTCAACAGCAAATGGCCCAGCAGCCGATATGTCAACAACAAGTGCCACTACAGAAAGTTATGCAACATCCTGTAACTCAACAGCACTTGTCACAACAGCCTATTAGCCAACAGCAGTTGGTACAACCTGTTAGTCAGCAGCAAGTGGTACAACAACCACAGCAAGTGATGCAGCAGCCTGTAAATCAACAGCAAGTGTCACAACAACCTGTAACACAACAGCAACAGCCTGTTAGTCAACAGCAACACCCTGTTAGTCAACAGCAACAACCTGTAAGTCAACAACAACAGCCTATAAATCAAAATGTGCCACAGCAGCCAGTAACTCAACAACAACCAATTCAACATGTTTTACCACATCCTGTCAGCCAACAGCAATTTGTACAATCAAGTCAGCCTCAGGTGACTCAACAGCATGTAGTTCAACAACCTGTCACTCAACAACCAACAACACAGTTGGCTGCTGCATTACAGCAAGTCGTACCACAATCTGTTACTCAACAGCAAGTATTACAGCACTCTGTTTCTCAACAACAACAAGTATTTCACCAACCTCAGCAATTAGTACAACTACCTAAATCACAACTGCAAAATGTGCAACAACCTGTTTCATCTGTGCAACAACCTGCACTGCAGCATCATGTTTTACAGCTTCCAGTATCTCAGCAGCAAGTTGTACAGCATCCAGTATCTCACCAGCAAGTATTACAGCAACAACAAAATGTGTCTCATCAGCAACCTTTATCACAACAGCAAGTGGTGCAACAACCTGCATCTCAGCTGCAAGTGCAGCCTGTTTCTCATCAACAGTCAGTGGCACCTGTGACTCCACAATCTGTGATACAGCAGCAAGCTTCTCAGGCTGTTACTCAACAACAAATAAATCATCATCAGATAGTTCAGCAGTCAGTACAACCTCCTGTTACACAGCAGCAAATGCTATCTGTCACTCAACAACAATTATTACAACCAGTTATGCAGCAACAGATATTACGAACTCCTATTACGCAGCAACAAGTATTACCTGTTAGTCATCAACATGCCATACAACATCAAATAATTCAACAACCTCAACAACTTCTTCACCATCCCTTATCTCAGCATCATATTATAAACCAACCAATGTCTGATATGCTACAGTTTGTGCAAAGTACCCAGCAACTCATTCCACAACAGCAAATAGTGTCGCCTTTAAACCAACAAGAAGGACTTCAACAAAGTGTGGCACAAGTTCTTCTGCACCCTGATTCCCTTTACCAGTCCCAGCAATTTCAGCTTCAACCTTTGTTAACCACCCCGCAAAATGTACTAAACCCTGACCCTCTGCAACTAACTACACAAGCGCAAGTATTTACACCACAGTGCATTCCTCAGCCTGTAGAGCAAGTTGATGGTGAGAGTTTACCTCCTTCACGTAGAGCATCTGATGGGTTGGCTGAAGCACAGCAACAACTTGATGGTTCTGAGAATGCTGCAGAGGTAAGATCACACCTTATGCTTTACATTGCTTTATTTGCTTTTAATTATGCATGCAATCATCAGTCATAACAAAAGAACTAATTGTTTCATTTTTTTTTCTTGTCTTGTTCTTCTTTTTCTGCATCTATTTATACTAATTCCCAGAAGTCCTTGTGGGTACGCAAACAGCCAGTGCAACAACAACTGGGGCCTTGGAATGGCAATCCACGTTTGTTACACGTCAAGCTGAAGGTATAACTAAAAGTGCTTTTGGGAGCTTACATATAATCATTTTAACAGAGTTCTGCTAACAACCAGAAAAACTTTAAAGCTTGTAATTATGACGTAACATTATGGAGTTTTCTTTTGTTTATTTTGCATTTTAAAATGGGTCTGTAGCCTAGCTCTTTCTTTTTTAAAAATGTTTGTATTTTCTTATTGATTTGACAAGAGATTCACATTTAATATTTTCAAAAAGTTAATTTAAATAATGTTATTTTTCTAAGGCAGCAAAATATATTTAAAACATTGAAATGGCAAAAAGTCCACATTGTTTAAAATTGTAAGTAGAATTTGAAAAAGGGTGAATTATTAATAATGTAATATTGTAATATAGAGATAGTTGTAAAGAATTATGTCCCTTACCAGTAATGCATTGCATAAGTCAACATGTAGCCTGTAATTATAATTATTATGTAAAGTTTGGTTACTCTTATTTTTCAATTATCATTCATTTTATGGTGTATGCTTTTATGCATGCTCAAAATTATTTTTGTACCGAAACTTTGGTGTATCTGAGGGCACCATAATTATTTTTTTTCTATTGGTTGCACAAATTTACATAAACTTACATAAAGAAGATTGTAATTTTTCTTATCATTGGTAGGTCAACTGTATATCATTTTTGTGACATTAAATACTATGGTTATTCAGCATACTGAGAAAGTGGGAACTAATCAATAATTTCGTAAGCTATTAAAGTAATTAAGCAGGATAGAAACCTTTAGAAAATTTTCAGGTGAACAATATTATGGTAGCTGAATAGTTTTCCTATTTTATCTTACTGTAACACCTGATCAGCTATTAGCATTATCCATGTTATACTGAATTTCAGTATAACATGGATTTATCGGTTCAAAGATGGTTCAGTAACTGAAATACCAATGGAACAAAACACTATTCTCACGCCATCCTTAAGATTTCAGCCTGATACTCCTTCAAATCATAGAAATGAATTATTATTTGTCTGTTTGCTTGCTGGTCTTGTATTGCAAATTATTTTATAAATGGACAGCAGCGTAGCTACCTTACATTTTAAATCATATTAAAGATAGTACAATTTTGTCTTACCATGGTCAACTAACAGCTTAGCCACGATGAGAAAGAATCCTTTTTATAGTCAATGTGCTGAAGACAAAAAAAAAGTACTGCAAGGGATTGCCAAATAAATATGATTAATTTAAGAAATAAAAATGAAGTTGTTCAGTAGTATTTTGTTACCATAATGCTCATTGAGTGCTTCTTTGACTTTTCTAGTTCAATGACTTCTCAAGGTGATGTCAAAAAATTTTGAGCAAATTTCAAAGAAAGAGGTTTTTACAGCCAACTAAGGTAGCCTATAAGGTTACAGGAAGCCTCAGATTGTTTAAAAAAAATTCAAGTGTATATATAGAAATAAATTTTATTGTTAATTTTTTAAAATTAAATTACTTCATTTGAACTTATATTTCAAAGAATTGATTATAAATTTAATATTTTGTTTTACTTTTATTTAAAAGTCTAACATTGTGGAATAATTTCTTTTAAAATGTCATTGTTTGTCATTCTGACAAATATCACAATAACTATTTTAACTGCGAGAGATGTTAGAGCATTTTTAAAAAGAAAGGGACCGAGATAAAAACTTGTAATTCGGTGAAAAAAACTGCAAACTGCAGAAACCTTTAGCTTCCATTTAACTTATAACTGAGTACCGGTACTGTGTGTCTGAGCCACATGTGTGTAACTGGTGAATTACAAAATTTGCCATTAATATTGACAGTTCTTGAAGACGATTTATAAACTTTACTTTCTTAACTTTCTTAGTTTACCAAACATTAAAGTCTTCTTGCAAATTTTACTTCGTTGTGAATTTCACTTTATTTGTTCTTGAATCTTAATTTTGATGTTTGTGTTTCTCTATGTAGCCGTTGGACATCTCGAGTGCTCAAGATCTAAGAGTTCAACAATTGCAGGGGAAATCTGAACAAACAGAAACACCAACTGATGGGTGAGTAATTGTTATTTCCCCATTTTTAAAACTTCTTAATTTTTATGATGTGCCTTTTACATAATTATATTGCTGATGGCTTGCTCATTAATTTCAGTTGATGAATTGTTGTCCTCAAGTTTCTTTCACTTTTATACATTTGTTTCATTAATTTCTCTTTGCTTTGTAGGATTGTGAAAAGCAGTTTCTGAGGTATGGGCTTTCTATTATTTTCTTTGCATTTGTATAAAAGCGAAAGAGATTGAGCTACTTTTGCGAATTACTAATTTCTTGTTTTATGCAGCCATCTTTTAAAATATTTCGATGAATATTTTCTGATGTTACATAAAGTTGATGTTGCTTTATTTTTTCTTATCTCATAACAAACAATAATTGCTTGTCAATAATTTGGATCATTGTTCATCACAAGGTTCACTTATTTAACTGTTCAGTTTGTTTTGTAGTATACTTTAACAGGATATTTTTAAAAGCTTTTTTAATAATTAACTAGGTCTAATTGCTGCTATTAATAATTTGTTTACTAAAACATGTGTCATGTCTGAAATCAAAGAATGAAACAAAATACCTGAAAACCACAATTAACAATTATAGAACTTCGTAACTTGAAAGTAACTTTCTAGCTTTTTCTCAACTTTCATTTTTGTCTGCTATAAACCGGACTTGACGACTTTGCTTACACTGGTAAAACATTACGATTGTTTAACAATGTGCAGGGGTCCAAACTATTGATACAGTCAATGTTGCTTTTGAATTATAAGATACAGCAAAAGTAAAGTGCCCAACATCTTTCTCATTGGATTGAATTCTTTAAAACTTTTCTGATTGCTGTAAAAACCAAAAAGGATCATTCATTATAATCAATCATTCATCTTTAGAACTGAAATTTTGGAAAAAGGCACAGATATTTATATTGTGAGGAAATAAAGAGTCGGCTTCCAAACAAAAAAACTTAAATTAAAAAAAAGCATGGATGACAAGATCTTGCTCTTCAGGATGGGCATTGCAGACGATGACCAACGAGGGCGCAGTGTTGCAGCAGCCGCAGAGAAGAGAAAGACCAGCAAAAGGCGCAAAACCACTGACCGTGGGCCTCGTCTCACAGTATTAAGTGTGAAGAATGGAACTGAAGTTGAATGCCAAATGGAAACTGGAAAACAAGGGAAGACTGTCACCTTCAAATTTGATGCTGGAGATGAAGAAATGGTTCCACAGGATATTGCAAATAACCTGGTATATGAAACTACTTGGATAACAAAACATTTTTTGGGGATTTACTATTTGCTCTGTGGTTCATGTCGCTTTTAACCCTGTTACAAATCCACCAATATAAAATACTAATACAATTTTTATCCCCCCCTATCTAGCTCCAGGAGAATCTTTTATCTGAGAGTCACTGTGAGTTATTGGTTGAGCAAGTTCAGGATATTGTCCAGCAGTTGAAGGAATGTCCAGATAAGTTACCTGTATCCAGACATCCACTGGAACAAGTTATGAGTCCACCTACAAACAACAGGAATAATGAAATTGAAAGGGTAGGTTTGGATTTTAGAGATGTTCGATGCTTGCAATCTTTATCAATTTTGATGTTTTAGTGTATTTTATGATTTATATTCAAAAATGTAATGAATGGAAACTTCCTCGTAACTGATGGTATGTAATGCAATCACACAAGGGATTTGAAACACCAAAGAATTTTTTAACATCTTGAATTTTTACATGTTGTTGAATTTCGTTGTCTTCATTCTATTTGTTATATTCTTTTACTACAGTACAGGTTGTACAATACTTTTTTGGTATTTTGGTGTTATAGGTTTATTGCCATTAGATATCACATTGATTTTGCAATTTTCTTAATTATAGGCCCCCTATTTGAAATGTAGAAGTTGAAATAAATGTTTTTAAAAGTTGTGTGGAACCATTGTACCTCTAATAGGCATAATACAAAGCATGAAAAACAACTAGGCTATTGTAAAGAAACTGTTACTGTTGGAACAATAACACTTTGAATGAAAATGTAGTCTTCCAAGTTATCTTTATTTGTTTCTGATACAAATAGGCTACGGGAAATCGTCAAACTCAATACAAGACAAGTGGGTATAAAAAGAAAATCACAAAAAAAGTAGGCTTGCCTGCGTTTGTGCCACAGCACGTCTCTAACAAAAATTCGAATTTTAGCATCCACCTTTCACTACAATTTTAAAAACCAAGCATTTCCACAATCCTAACGTAGCACATCAGTAAACATTAGTTATTTGTTCAAATAAATTTTAAACGATGTGTATTCGTAAAACAGCATTGATCTTTCTGCAAAGTTCTTGTAAAGGGATGTCCATACATGACTTCACATACAGTGCACTTTGGGTCTCTTCAAAGTTCAGAAATCGCTTGAGTAATAATACGAAATTTCTGTGTTCAAAGTAGCCATGCCTCCTCACTCCCCAATCTAAAGTCAAACTGTACTGGAATGAAACATCGCGATTGAGTAATATGAAATATCGTAAGTGCGAAGTTGCGCATGCTCAGTTCGAAATACTTTCGGCAAAGTGTAATTTAGAAGGAGTAATATGGGGGTTAATAGCTACCAAGACTACGTCTAATATTTGCTTTTCTCAAAATGTTAATAAGACCTTTGCCTGTATAAACCCCCCAGTTTTTTTTAAATGGAATTTTATTTCTTTTTGCAGCATTTTTTAAGGTTGTAAATAGTTTCTTAGAGGTTCAAGATATTATTAAATTTTTGTGAGTTCCAAAACCCTTGGTGATGAAATGTTTTAATAGTTTTGAATTTCTGAAATGATAGTAAATTATTAGATTTTTTCTCCTTCAACCATTTTGTAACTTTGTAATCGAACCATTTCTGTACCCTAAGTAGATGGGATTTTTAGGATACAAATATCATCCAATTTTTTTGTTTATTGGTAGTTATGTCTAATAAATCAAATAGAAGTAATTTTCGGACAAAACTTGTGCACTCATTTTTTTAGGCTACTGTTCTCAAAATCTAAAACTTGTGTCTCATAATAAGTAATTTTCATTGATCGGTTTGAAGGTAATAATTTTGGCTCATATGGTCAAGAGCTCCTGTAAATCTGAGTACTTTATTGTAAGGTATTCACATTAGAAAAAATACAATAATACTATCACACTATTTTACTACTGTTAATTAATAACCAGGAAAGACTTTTTTTTGTTTGTCATTTTACTACGAAAATAGAAATGATTTATATATAATAAGTTTTATTATACCTTACAGCTTTAAAATTTATGGTCTTTTAAAATATTTGTGATATATTGTAGGCCTAGTTTATTTTACTGTGAAGTTGCTTATAATCTGGATTACAAATTTTTACTGCAGATCAAAACGGTAGTTACTTTTAAAAGATGTGCTTCTCTTCTGGGATTGGAATGTTGTTATACTGTATTGAGTTGAAAGACCTAAATGGAAAATTTATTTAAAATAGTATTGTTATCTATGTAACTAATTTTTAACAAGTTATTGCATGTTATACACTTTTACTTTTATTACTATAATAAAAGGAAATTTAGAAGTATGAGGTCAATAGAAAAACTGTTGTATACACTTTGTGAATCTGACTAATACTTTTAAAAATAATTCCTTTTACATAATAAATCCATTATTACTCCTCTTAATTACATCCTCTGATAAGTTAATAATGTAATTCCTGTTATAAATAAAAATAGGAACTTGATGCACTCTATAATATTTGACATTTTCAGATTTTAATCTTTCCTAAAAGTCCTATCACAAAATTTTCTGTGTACAGCTACAAAAAAGTGTAGATAACTTTTAATTTAATATCTTTCTGCCTATCATTTTAATTTGATTTTTATGAAAAGTAATAATTTACGACAACTTAAAAAATGGAGTGTAAGGTTAGTTGTTAGTTGGTAGCACTTGCATTGTTGTTGTTGTGTTGATTTGTTGTATCTTTCCTTGTTTTTTGCCTGCTTCCATTAAAATAAAGCTCAGGAAAATGGTACTGACCAGGCATAGCTCACTTATTGGGCAGAGCAGGAGGAGGTTGCTCTTTCAGGTATGAAAACAACAAACCAAATGACAGACAGCAACTTGCAACAAACATTTAGCATGAAAGAATATCAGACTGCTCTGTGCAAAAACCATACATGGTTATCGTCACTGTACTTTGATACCTTGTGCTAAATAATTGAATGTGACTTATATATTGATTTTGTTATTTTTTGTGTGATGAACAATCAATAGTATTTTGAAATTGCTTCTATTTTATCTATTGACTTAGAGACAGATCTTATATCATGTAATATTGTTTTTGATAGATTTTAGGTCTTGCCCAAGAATATTTCAATCCTGTAAGTAAACATATTGCCAACAACAGGATATGGCTGATATAATTAGTTAGTGCTTTATGAAAATTCTAAGTTTTGCTGTCATTATTAGTCCTAGTCAGTTCTTGCTTCAGGAATATGGTGAATGACATTTTTTCCCTTTCAGACATCAGATTTAATAGAAAGAATTTTGAATTTGGAAACTTTCATTAATTTACTGTCACCATAATTTTTTTAAATTTACTTACAAAGTTGTAAACATTAAGGTAAATCAATATTTTAATAATAAAAAATAATCAATAAATATCAAACTATATTGATAAGAATTTTTATTATGCAGAACTTATGCCATGTAATGTGTAGTAGAAATTATAGTAAGTTTAAATTGATAGTCATACCATGTTCTTAGATTTTCATCCGTGTTTTTTAAAACAATATTTCTACATTTATTAAGCTTATAATGTTTTAAGGATATCTATATTTAAATCTTTTCAATAAACAATAAAAAACTGAGTATGATAATAGATAATACAGTATTTAAAGCAAAATATGTTGTGTCAATCACAATAAGATAAGATGGAAGTTGTAAGATACTGAATTATAAATGTTTTAAAACTCTCAATTGCCTATTCTTTCTGAGTACCATTAACTAATTCATTGTCTTCCCAATTCCAGCATGAAGAATCAGTTCCAAGTACACCAGCTCGTAAAGAAAGTGGTGAAATAGCTCAGTTTCGATCAGCACAGAACAGTCCAGTACATCGACCTGCTGCATCATTCCTCACAGACAGAGCAATTGATGACAATGCTGTAAGCATATATTATTTTGTTATTATAATGCACTATTTTTTTAACTTTCAGTTACTTCTCTGACAGGGATATGTAAAATCTGTTAAAAAATTAAAAAAATTGAGATAATAGGCCTATATGGTCCTCTAATATTCAGTATAATATAATAAGCTTTGATATTTAAATTAATATTGTAAGATTTGCCAAAAAAATTTCCTTGAATTAGAGAAATAATACAAGTTTTGTAGTTAATAAATCTGGTACTTGAAATACTTAGATCTCTATAATCTATATGAACAGTATTTTTGCAGTTTCTTTTTTTTATCGTATTCACTGTACCTGTAAGCTAAGACTACGAATATTAAGTTTATTAAGAAATTTACCAAAATGCATTTTCATAACCATTCTTCATTTTTAAAGGATTTAATGCTTCATTTTCTTTGAATTACAGTATTATTTTTCATTATAAATTTAAAGACTTTGGTGGTGTTCCTACAATTCCATTGTTTGAAAGAGTGACTGTTCGACAAGTAAAAACTTAAGATGATATGTAATTATGTATGTATTTTGTAATATTAGCTGCTTTTCAATTTCTATATATTGGTTATTTTATGAGCTATGATTTGTTTCCAAATACTGTAATAATAGGTCTACATGTATTCTTTTCATTTCAGCCTCAATTGCCTGTTCAGAGAGTGTCACGATTTCTTGTTAGTCCTGTTGCTGAAGTTTCTGCTCCACCTATTATACAATCAACACCTGCTACCTCAGTCGTGGTAAGTTCAACTTCAAACATATCACATTTCAGCTAGGGTTGTCTACATATCAGATTTAATGTTTGAAAATCCATGACAGAACATAAGCATTTTTTATGGTAAATAAGTTTTTTCCTCTTCAAATATAGTTATTTACATAATTTAATGTAAAAATGGGTCAGAAATTAGTTTATAACCTTATCGACATCTATGTTGTTGGATAAAGGATAAGAATATTGCTCTCTCTGCTCCGTTCCTGAATATTTTTATTAGACGACGCACTCCTAATTTTATATCACACATGATATTGCCACAGCTTACTTGAAGTATCTAGGTACAATTTCATTTGGAAATTAATTGCTAACAATTTACCCTTCATCATTTCCAAATGTCCATAGGAATGGCAACGTAAAATTCTTCAATTTCAACCACAATATAAAATTTTACCATATTACTGTCAATGATAGTGCCATTCCCTTCTGAATTGGAAATTAGCAAGAAAATTATCTTCTCCTGTTACATAGTGGTACAAACATTTGTTTTAGCCTTTCACATTTTTGTTGTGAATAGGTTGCACTTCACTGTTTTTGCCTGTAAGTTCAAGTTATCCAAGCCACAAAAAAATTGAGACATAGGGAATCAAGATACAGTATAAACTTAAAAGAGCATAATTGTTTGATAATCCCAATATCATTTGTAGTTTTTAACTTATTGTATCCATTCCTGTTTTCAGAGTGATGATGGTGTTGATAAGGGTAGTTCATCTCGTGTGACACCACAGGCTGGTACTCCATCACAGGCTGGTACACCTCAACAAGTTACTCCACAACAGGGTACACCTGACAACACTGTAACTGGAGGAAGCCATGGGAAACTAACACAACAAAACTCATTTGAGAATTCTGATGGAAAGTAAGGACACACCTTTTTTACTTTTTATAAGTGATATCAAAATTTAACGCTTCTTCTAATTAGGCGTAAGTGTATTTAAAATCTCCTGGGTTCGGTAAATTTATACCGTTTTCAATATTTATTTTATTTGTCAGTCTTCAGAAATTTTGGTAGTTCTAGACCATAAAATCTCATGTATCCTATAAAATTAAATGCCATGAAATTCTTTATAACTGAATTTTTTTTCTATTATAATTCTTGTTTTTGTGACTGTAAACCGTAAAATAAACTGACTGTAAACCCTAAAATATTCAGGCTTCCACCATAACTCCTTTCTTAAATGATATTTGTAATGAAACCTCCATAATGTATAATTTTCTTGTAGCAGTGATGGTCCCCACACGATAGCAGATCTTCAACAAAAACTGCTCCAACTGACCTCACAGCCTTCTGATCTTGTAACAACTAGTACTGAAGTTGCAACTAGCACCACTACTAGTACTGGTGTCAGCACTGCTGCTGTTGGTACTCCCCTTTCCAACCCAACCACTCCACAGGTCAACCAGAACTATGAACAGTACATGCAGCAACTGCAGAACAAGCTGGCTCACATTACAGTACAGCAGCCTCAGGAGAATAGTGGACAAGGTAGGGAACGGGGTTACATTTTGGTGTTATAAGTAAGGCTTGGGCATTTTAATCCATGTTCTGAATTGTTTAGCAGTTACAAGATAATGGAATTTTATTCAAATTGATAAATTAATTTACTTTATAGAGAAATAATTGGAGTATTTAATTCAGATATTGAAGGAACAAAAAGACAGTTTTCTAAATTACTAGAATGTTAACGTAAATAAAAAGAGAATCATGTTCAAAATTTTAACTTGTTAGTCTTCATGCTGATGCAGTTTAAAAATGATGCAGTACAATAATAAATGTCATACAGAGAAATCATAATAGGTGATTTTCTGCGTTAGCAACTTACAAGATAATTAAACTATAAATTCATTTAAGCTTGTTGAGATAGTGAGAGAAATGTTCAATTTACCCGTAGTTGTATATTTTATTAAATTCATTTATTTCTTGTTACAACATTTCACATTCTTCTCTTCTGTTATTTCAGAGGTGTCTGTATCATCTCAGACGAGTAGTACATATAACACAGTTCACCCTGACACAACTTCCAACCCCCCTTCTATATTAACCACTACTTCAACCACTTCCACACCTTCATCTGTTGTTACTTCTAAAGAAGATCTCACTAGAGCAAGAAACAGACCCTACGGAATAGATCTGCATGATTTGGAACAGGTCAGAATACACAATTAATGTAATATATTGTATTAAATAATAAGTAGGAACTTAGAACACTGTTGCTTAAATAGTCAGTTCTGTCAGTCTGATGAAAGTCTCATTTGATTAGTTCAGGGGTGCAAATAGCACTTGAAATTTTAGGAGCCAGGTCAAAAAGATAGGAGCCAGTATACAATGCACATCAGTTCCTGAAGATTTCACTCTTGCTCACAAACCACCGAAACCCTAACGACTAAGTCAGTTAATTTCACAACATTTTTTTCTTAATGTATATTATTTGGTTCGTTATCATATTTGGAATTTAAAATAAATTATAATGTTAAACACACTGAAGCAATTTTTTTAGTAATTTTGATTATTTTTCGATTTTCCGACAGCAGACAATTTAATTCATCAACAATATTTCCAAAAACGTCAATATCTTTTTAATATAACTTCGTAAAGCCTGAAGCAATTACAGTATTTCATTCCTTTGGAAAGCTCTCTCAAAAACGAACAACATGGTACCAAGAACATGAATTTTAACATGTTGTGTCATAAATGAATGTGTATTTGAATGCCACATCTCATATTTGGTAACGAATGGTATTTACAACGAGCGATATATTTTGAGTTCGGAATTTACAAAATTAACTGTGCCATTTACGTACCCATTACCCTATCAAGACGTTTTGCACATCATTTTATGCGTATTTTATTAAGCTATTCAATCATGTTCAATTTTTTTTAGTTTTCGACTTTCGATGCATAATTTTTCCGATATTGCTGTTTTGTTGTTGATGATTATTGCTAATTTTTTTTAGGCGCCAGGGGCAAAAAACTGGCAACTGGCTATTTGTATTCCTGGATTAGTTATCACGATTTTAAATGTAGAAGCAGAAAACCCATTTAATTTAACAAGGCGACTTCATAAACAAAAAGTTATCAAACACAGTGTAGTGGGATAAATGATGCATTTATCAAATGTAAGCATTGTAAGGAACATTTGATTGAAATAAACTTTGAAAAGTTATACAGGTTTTCTTGTTTGATAATAGTTTATTTTGTAAGTCAGGAAGACTAATCTATTGTTAAATAAGAAAGAAATGTCAATTTCAAAGTTAAAGTAACAAAAATATAGCACCCCATTACTATGCTAATGTTAAGTAATGCTTTTAGTGCATAATGTTGAATTGAGCATCATCAACTCTTGTAGGCCTGTAATGTTAAATTGTTTATTTTGCAGGAGCTTGAAAAGATTCATCCAGGTTTTCAGAAGAAGCCAGATGTTCCCCATCCTCTACTTGCTGCACAAATGGCTGTTCAACAACAACAACAGGTCAGATATACAATTTAATAACAAATTTATAGATAAATTTATAAGATACGTTCAAAAGTTAAGTATTCTGAAAAGTTAACTGTAATGTGTGAAATTATGTTACAAACGTTTTTTCTTTGAGTAAAATGTCTTCATCTTGAATGTATCCGAATTGGTGGAATTCGGATATAATTTTTGACAGTCAAAATGATGGACTATTGATCATTTAATATGAAAAAGTATTGTAATGAAATTGTTGTTTATTAGGCACAGTATCAATGATCAAGAACTTACAGTACTTTAATTTAATTTCTCTTAATTTTCTTTGTTATTATTCTTGTCTATAATTCATTAATAGAAAAAGGGAAGCTTACATTCATTCTAATCATCATGCTCTATACTTTCAGCTCCCCCCACAGTGGCTTACTCAACCACAACCACTCTCCTACATTGTTCAGCATCCCCTTCACCAACAGTCACCAGGAGGATGGAACACACAGCCTTTACTACTACCTACATCTATTAATGTAAGTTACTCTATCTTTTAACAATCAGACAAAGTTTCTATACTCTTTCTTTCATCCTTTCAGGCCAATGCTCAACTGCCCTCACAGGAAGCAGTAAGCAGTGAGTACTTTTTTTCAATAAAATGAATAATAAGAATGATTGCTCATTGCAGGTTTAATTGTTTTCATTATTATAAATTATGTTAGAGAGTTTTTAGTTGCTTATTAAAATTATTTTAACAATTATTAGCTTATCAACGGATTGCGAAAGTTAGGCCTATGGCATAACATTTAATTTATTCAAATCAACTATAAAAACAAAGTCTCTTCATTAGTCTGAGAAAAAATCATAGGAAAGTTTAATATTTGTATTAAAGGAAGAATTATTTTGTAAAATAAGTCAGTATAAAATCTTAAGTTCTGAAAAATGAACATGTTTAAACATGTAGGCATATTTAAAGCTGCAAATTCAATAGACTTATTTACAATTGTTGAAACTCTTTCTTACAATTCAGCTTGTTAAAACTGTTTCTCACAATTCAGTTTACATGATTATTTCTCTGCTGTTTAGGGTGTATTTTATAATATATTCTTTTTTATATATATCACAGGATACACAGGAAAAGAAGCTAAAAATCTAGCTCATAGACAAAATACTTAATAAGACAAATCCTCCCCTATATCTGCGCATCTACACTTCCAGTAGTCTGCAGTAGATGGTAGTGTGGTGACTTTCTCATCAGCCAATGGTAGTGAAAGTTCAACGCCCACTTTTGGCTTCAACTACGAACGGTCTCCGTCAGGAGTGCGCTGATTGGCTGGTCCGCACTGACATCTACCGCAGACTTATGGAAGTTTGTTTCAGAAGAGTATTTGTCTTATTAGATATTTCATCTATGATCTAGACAATAGTTTAGTTCTGTATAATTTTTCCAAATTTCCAATGGACAAATATAATATTCTAGTTACTAATTTTTATATTGTGATGTTTTTTCTTTGCTATTGAAACTTTTTTGTTACCGACCTGAAGGCTTAATTGAGATTATTTTTACCTCACAATTGAGAGGTAAAAATAATTGCTTAACTTCGATTTGCTGCTTTCTGTAGATTTATCTTACTTTTTTGTAATTCGGGGATAAATTTTTGTCTTTGAAAAAAAAATAGATAATTTGATTTTTCTTTAATTTCATGAACTAGTAGAAGGTAAACATTAGACTACATTTGATTTACTGATATATAGTAAATCTAAAAAGCTCATTTAATTATCAAGAATCCTATTTACATTTAATTTGTTTTTTAAATACGAGGTCAGTCCCAAAAGTAATGGTACTGATTTTCCTGCTCTTGATTCTGCAATATACATGGTGGTCCAAAAGTTTTTGGACCGATTTTTAAACATCAATTTCTCAAATACTGTTATAGTCTTAGAAACATGATTCTTTCACCAAATTAAAGCTCATCCTTCGATCTTTCAATCGATCTATATTTTTATGTATCTAGATGGTCTGATTCCACCACTATTGCTAAATTACTAAAACGTTCAACAAATAAAAGTTGTAAAATGAAGAAAACAAGAATTTTTTGTAATATAAACGCGTATAAATTTTTATTTTTTAGTCTATATCTTGATCCATCACAGCATGAAATAGTTTTCACAATTTTAAAAGGACTGTTGAAAGTCAATTTAGAGAGAATTTGCCACAAACAACAGTTATCAGGTAATTCAATTGAGACTGTTTTAACAACAATGAACAAAATTTAGAAGTTACAGTGTTATTTACCAATCTTCCTAAGATGATAAGAAACAAAAAATACAATCAGCAACATTTTTAAAACTATTTTATTTTTTATTTTCTTCTCATTTTGAAACGTTTATTTCTGGAACTTTTTTGTAACGCATAAAATATGTATCGATAGAAAGATCGAAGACTGAACTTTCATTTTGTGAAATAATCAAGTCTCTAGCCCAAACAGTTTTGAGATATTCTCAATTTTTTGTCATTTATAAAATTTTTATGAAATATATTCCAATTTCATTTGTTTTAAAATAATCTTAACACCCAACTGGGTTTTTGACATCACATCTCTCATGGAATCAATATTTTGGCAGTTTATTTTTGAGATATTGGGCTCTAGCAGTAATGTCAGTCTTTAACACATTCTTGACCATCTTTGACAACCCGTTGTCAGAAAAATTTATACTTTTTGAAAAAAAAATCATGTCTGTAAACAAAAGTTTAATTTCCAAATGTCTCGATGTGAGATATCAGTTTTATACAGAATGTGATAACGTAGAATCATTGTTGATAATGTTGAATATCTTGCTTCACTGAAAACGTGGCGAGTTATCATAATAGGCTATATCGTTACAAAAATTAGGGCAGCTCAGGATTGGCTCAGCCGATCGAGTTGATATAAATCTTGCCATATAGCCGAGATGTCCACCTACATAACTGTGTTCATGAAATAAATTATATATTGCCTGGTCAAGCATAGAAAAATCAGTATCATTACTTCTGGGAAAAGACCTCGTATGTTTTAAAGGGTAAAAAGAATCATTTAGAAAATTCATAATACATGTGTCATGTAGGTCTATATATTTTGTATTTGTTCTTCATACTGCATAATTATCCTTGATATTTTGGTTATACTTCCATCTAATCTATTCCATTTGTATTGATTTGTAGCTGATGGTTCCCCTAGCAGTCCTGTACGTAAAGGTCGTTTTTCAATAGTAACACATAAAGAACCACAAACAATGAAGGAAACTGATTCACCAACTGACTTGCAACAAATGATGGGAAATGTCATATTTGCTCCAAGACCAAAGTAAGTGCAGATAGAAATAACTGTTAGCATGCACATCTTCAATGAGGAATAATAGTACAGACAATTATTTTAAAATTAATGTTTTTTTTTTTTCATTCAGGTTAGGAGAGTTTTATGATGCCTGATAGAATTTCAAAATTAGTCAAATGTTACAGAATTACCAGAAGATAATTTTTCTGTGTTTCCATTCTGATCTGCCACAATAAAAGTGATAGGACTTCTCAATTTTATTACATATATTATTCTAAACAATTTTTAGAAATGAGAAGAAAAATGTCCCAATTTGTTCGCTGATTTTTTAGTTTCTCAGTTTATTTAAATTTAAAATTGTACTGGTGTTTAAAAAGTTAAGTTAGGCATACGAAAAAAGTTTAAAAGAAACCGAAGTTTGTACCATATGAAATATTTGTTGTAAGTAAGGTTTACCAAAGTGTACTTCCATTTTCAATATTGTCTTAGCCTATAATGAAAACCTTGTTTTGTAGTAGTGGTGGTTTGGTTCCACTTCTTGTTCCATCTGGTCAGAACTTACTACTTCCTGCTCATACATTTGCACCTGTAATTAGTAAATCAACAGAAGATTCTATAGCTGCAAGTAGATCAGAAGCAGGAATATTACATTTTAATCCAGATATACTGCAAACACAGGTAAGACCATGCATTACTTATTATTTAGCAGTGCATGAAGTTGTTGCCTCACATTGCTAACATATCTTTCAGTTCACTTATGTTTAGAGGGATGCGTACAAATATATTGTGGTTCAACGTTTAATTTAGATTTTAGTCAAGTGATAATGGAGAAATTGTAGGTTAAATTTTTATTATCTCAATATCCGACAATATTATAACAGAAATGCAGCATATTCAAATAGAGTGAGCAAATACATGAATATTCTTATTATTGTAAATTATAAAACATAAAAGTTACAATCATTATAAATGAAATGTTTTAACTGACTATACATTGGAAAAATAAATTAAGAACAAGAAAAATTTTGGCTCAAGTGAGACTAATATTTTTTATATTTATTTAATATATTTTATAATTATTTAATATAATAATTAAATAGAAAAAAAATCTTGTTCTTAATTTATTTTTCCAATGTAAAGTTCTGTAGTCAATTAAAACATTTCATTTATAATATAGGCCTTTGCAAAGCTTCTAATAATTTAAAAGTTATAATCTACATGTAGATTGTAAGTTATAGATATAATTTATAGATTGTTAAAATATATTATTCTACAGCTATTACTGAATTTAGCTTTTGTTGTATTTTAAAATGTATGGTCCGTAAACTAGAAATAGAACTTATTTTTAAAGTTTAATGGCAGCTGTAACTCAGAGAAAAGAAAATTAAATTAAGCCATATGTATTCTGCAAAACATAAATACCTTAACTCACTATTTTAAATAAGAAATTTAGGCTGAGAGGTACAACATACTAGAGTTACTTAGTTTTATGGCAATGAAGAAGTGAAGTTGTATAAGTTAACGGTGTTTGAAGGTCATTATTTATTTCCTTCTGGATCTGTAATAGAAAGAAAATATTTGAATATAAAGAATATGTAGTACTTTTTAGCTTCAATTTTCCGAAGGAAAAAAAGGTTTGTAGGACGATCATGTCTGTCCAAAAAATATTGAAGATTCAAAATTAAGGCGTCCTTTTTTTCCAGTGGAAATAGTTTGTTGCTTGTTACTCATTATCCTTGTACAAATAAAAACACTATCAATGTCATTTAAAAGTTTTAAATGACAGTAGAAAGCTAGTATAGTACAATAAATTACTTTGCAAAATATTTTAAAAGTTGAATGTATCTACAAAAACTTAGGAATTAAACTAAGAAAAATTGACTTTTAAAAACAATGTGATTAAATCAAATTTTAAAAGCTGAGTCATCATTTGTACAGTAATTCTTTGGTTCCTTTTCACATTTGTGGCACATACCACATAGAATCATATAATTATGGTCTAATATTACAAATTCATAACATCGTAGAGCTGCTCATTTGTTTCGGAAAAAAGTGATAAAAAACACAGTCGTGTTGCGCAACAAAAAGGTAAAAGTGCTGAAAAAAATTTATTACAGAAGCTGCAAGCAAGGTTAAATTTAGAAGTAGGCTTCAAAAATAGTGTAAGATTACTGGAATCATCATTCAAATATAAGGCATTCAAAATTTCAGCCAGTTGCAATGTTTTTGATCAAATTTGTACTGGTTAATCTATTTTTGATAGTTTACATTCAGTTTTGTTCATGTTTCACCAAACAGTATTCATCTTTTTAGTAAAAACATTATATATAAGCTTAAAGTACCTGAGAGTTCCAAAAAATTTTGAAAAACATGGACTTCCTCTCGAGGTGCAGAAATCTATGAAAAGTTCAGATTTTGAAGTACAAAATATGTTTCGTTTTCATATTCCTAAATCATTTTTGGGTATCAGAAGTCTTTTCAGTGTTATTATTAAAGGGTGTGGAAATTGCAGCCGCAACAAATGACTAGCTTTAACCATAAAGTTTATTACTATCGTAGAATCACTTTAACTTTCTGTCACATTCTTTTATATCTTACTATGAACTATGATACTGGTGATTTGTGATGAAAAAGAGTTTGGGTAAATCTGTAAGAGGCTGAAATTCAAAAACTAAATAACATATCTACATAAGCAATACTTGAAACATTTCACAGAACTTAAAAGAAATTCTGAATCTTTTTTAATTAAACGTTTTTTTTAATGTTTTGGTAGCAAGATGCAAAATAGGCTAGATCCAAACTGAGAACATCATGATAATTATAAATACAATTATAACTTAGGTTATTAATTGACAAACTGCTGTGTCATTTCACTTTCATATTTTATGGTGATATATATGTTTTTGTATGGTAATTAAACGTTGAATCTACATTTATAATGCACATTATTCCAATTATCGCAATAAACGCATCCCTGATTTTTTGCTCCTTTTTTCTTTTCTTTTCTGCTTCCTTCCCCCCATTAAGCAATCAACTAACTGCACGAACGCTCATAGTGAACAACCTCTACGCAGATCAAGAACATTTGCAGATCTAAATGATGAGGAATACATTGGAAACTCACTCTGGGATTACAATCATTACACTACAGGGTCACATAGAAAACATTTACATAGGAGTTCAAGTAGCGAACCTAGAACATTATTAAAGCAGAGAATGAAAAGTGCACATAGTATGTGGAATTTAAGTGAACGTGAGGAATATAATCATGTTTGTAAACCTAGAAGACATAGAAGTGAAGAGTATAAACCTGAATCAAACTATCATACAGTGCATAGCAGTATGAATGTGAAAGGGAATACAAGAAGTGTTATAAACCAAGAACTAGGTGTTTATCATTCTAATAGTGAGAAACAAATGCGTAGTAGGTCTTTAGCTGATGATAGTTCTGATTCTGATGATGAACATATCTTTGTTCTCCCTCCAAGTAATAATCGTTACCATGGAATACCCAGAAAACATAGGCACTGGGTAAGGACACCACCTTATTGGATTTTACAGGTTTACTTTCATTCTTTTATGCATGTCTTTATGCTGCTTACAGTGCATGGCCTTCTTATGCCTCACAATTTTTAGATGCTTACATTACAGCTCTACATTGTAGGCCTCAGTTGTTGTAGTTTAACATTACAGAATGATATAAGGAAAATATAAATAATCTAATTTGTAAATAATGTTCAAAGCTTTGCTTTAAAACATTAAATGATTCATTGATTTTTAGTCATTAAATTAAGGTATCATTTTATATCAACTAAACTTAATGTCTTGATCAGTATTATTTAGTTGAAAACTCGTACTGTATCAATTTTATTATATTTAGTAAAAAAAGAGAGAAATTTGGGTAAAAAAAGTGATTTTTTTTCTTTTTCATTTTATTAATATGTAGCCTGTTCTATTTTGTGAAGTTTTGGGATTTTGAAACTATAAAACAATACTAACTTAAATATTGGGCTTCACATATTAAAAACAAAAATAATAGATTGTAATTGAAAGGTTGATAAAATTGACTTTGAGTAATATTTACCTGTCATTAAAATAGGATATCAATTTTAAATTTTACTAAATTAATGCCTTAGTGATATTAATTAAATTATCAGACATCACATGACATACCGGTAAGTAACTTCTAGAAATATATTAATTAACATCATTGTCAAAATTATATACACGAGTTAACACAATTTCACATCATGGATTAATTTGTGTGATTTCATTTGAAAAGAGTTACAAGCAATGTGAAATTGAATATAAATATGTAAATGTTTCGGTTTTTATTCTTTACCCTGATAGGTCTACTTCATTACTTTTTCTTCTTTTAAAATAATCATTCTAATGTGTACATAGCTTTTCTATTAAATAAGGCCTACTAAATTACTAACATACAGTAGATTTAAATAATACACTTAGGTCTACCTTGAATATTATTTTATGATAAATTCAGGACTGATTATCGTAATATATTTTTAATGAAAAGACAATATTCAAGTATTCCATTATTTATTTTTTTGTTAAAAGTACTGGGTAGCCTATATATTTGGTGTCTCAGAAAGAGAAGTATCCTAACCCCTGACAGAGCATGATCACTTCTCCTGTGCGTAAAAAAATGATCAAGCTCTCTTCGGGATCCTCCTTCGCCCTGAAGAGAGCATGATCTTTTTTTCAAAGCACAGGGAAAGCTGGTGTACTCTCTCCTGGATTAGGATAATTTCCTTTTTGATCCAAGGTATAATTTCTATCTGATGTAGATCTAAAAAGGAGAAAAATTGCCTCTACAATACAGCCTTACAGAGGTTTTGTTCTGCAAATCTTTGATACATATTGTAATCTTAAAGGTAGATGGCATTTGAATTTATTATTACTGTTACCGTACAAAAAAAATCATACTAATAAAACGTAAAGAATTCTTTGAATAGACAATATTCTGAAAAATGGAATCAAAAGTACTAGTACTAAATAATTTTTGTATACACTCAATTGTAACATCACAATGCAAAGCAAAACGTTAATTTTTATTTGAATTTCACTGTCATAATAAATTATTTAATATATTTTACTTTGACATTCAAAATAATTATTGTAATTATCTAAGCTTAATTATGCTTTTCCAAGTTATAAAATTTACAGTGTCATAACATGCTTATTTGTTTTAACCATGCATTCTAGAGATATTAGTTTTGATGAGACCAGAAAAATAAAATTGCAAAGAATGTGCTGTATCAAAATTCTTTAAATATGATATGGTAAAAAGACGTCAAAGCTAATTGGCATTGCAGGGAGTTCATTAACCTTATTGATTAAAGTACTACCTCTTCAAAATATTTATGATGAAGGTATTTTGTTAGATTGTCAGTGAAAGGTTTAATATCTCAGTAACATATGTTGTGTATGTATCACTATTTCAAGTACATAAAAAATTGCTGCATGATTTGTCAACCACCAAAAATTTGCAATGAAAAACATTGTCAAGTAAGCATTTAAAAAATCTAGTTAAGTCAAAAAGACATTTTTATATTATTGTTTTTCAAATGAGATTTTTATCAGTAGCAGGATCTTCCATTTGTAAGATTTATTTGGTTATGAAACAACAATGAAGATTGTTATAATAACAAAGTTAATTTTAAAGTTTGTAATGTAAAATTATGATGTATATTAAGCCATTCACATAATTTTTTTCTTTGTTTCCTTCTTTTTTCCTTTGTTTCAACCTTTATGTACATTTTGTAATATATTGAACATTTGTAAATAAAATTTGAAGGGGCACTTTTGATTTCATAGTTTTTGTTTGAAAGTGCTAATGTATTGTAAGCTTGTACAGATATGCATTGGGGATGGAGGTATATTTGACAATACAATAATATATTGTATATGTTAAAAACTAATTTATATTTTTAATTTCTTTATCAGTCTGAACACTTGATAGAAGAAGGTGCAACAAGTTATGATGAAGAAGTGCAAATGTTGCTCAGAAGGTAAATTACTATGTTGAAAAAAATGCTAAGGAATGCAATTAAGATTATCGCATTTAAAAATTGCCCTCTTTTCACATTTAAAAATATATTTTTTTATTAAAATCGTAAAAGATAATTATTATTTCATTTATTCTATATAATTATAAATCTTGCCATCTATTAAATCAGTTCTTAATTTTTGAGTGTGTTGACTTTTTATGTAACCTGTAATGTTTGTGTAATTGAAAACTAAAAGTAGAAATGTTTAACTTTTAAAATAGTATGGCAATTGACCTTTTTTTTTTTAAATATAACGAGCATTACTCTTCAATTGCTTAGAAGTTAGAACTAATAAAAAGTCAATTTGTTGATTTTGAATTATCTACCAATACGTGAGATAAAATATAATCTTAATTTCTAATTCAAATATTGTTTGTTACAGAGTAATTAAAGAAAGATTTTTTGTTATTTCCAGACAACAATGTGAGCTTGATGATCTGAAACGTCTTCACCAGCGTCAGTTGGATTTACTTCATAATCGTTACATTCAGAGAAGAATTACTATGGCAACACCTCCCCCTGCCCACTCACCTTCACCACATTCACCTTACGCCACTGCTCACTATGCTCAACATATACATGTAAGTCTAACACACACAGAGAATATTTGCTTTTCAGTTCATCAGAATATTCTTAATTAGCGTTAAAATTTATAGACGAAATACTGGTTTAAGGGTTAAAATTTAATGCAGCTTAACCCTTTGTGCATTTACTTTTTAAATATAATATAATTTGTTATGAAAACAATTTTGAATTACATTCCTTTTAAACTGGGATATTTCAAGCTATTTTTCCATTTTTTTCTCAGAAGGTACAGTATTCTTATGTCAGTCATATTAGTGTTATAAACAAATTAGTTTTTAGAATTAGGTCTAATTTGGATGTTTGATTATTCATAGCATTAGCATTTCACAATTTCTAATTTTGTTTTCATCTCTTTTCAGCTTCCATCTGAGCTTAGTCCCCTTTCCTCCCCTGCCCCCATGTCCCCTTCTCATCATCGCCATAGTAGAGAAGTCTTAAGTGACTATAATCCCACACCCCCACCTAATAATTATTATTCAGAAGAAGAATATCAAGATTCACTTCAAAGACCACAACATTTGTACAGGTACCCTGCATACCAAACATTCTATAATAATGAAGACAACTGGACAGACAGGTCGTAAATTGTATATAGAAGATTGTATAGCATTTCCAAGACTGATTTTTCTTAAAAGTGGGAGTCAACACTCTCAAAATAAATAATTGGCCAGCTTACGACGACTTTTATTCAACCTTTTTACAGGAAATAGTTTTGAATGGTATTTGGAGGTGACTGCCTTTTTAATGCATCTCTAAAAATTTATATAAAATAATCACTTGATGGAACTTCATATTCTCGAAATTTGATGAATAGTTATTGTAATGTATTTTTTCTTCAATTGTTTTTATGTGTAGTATCCAGTATATTGAAGAGTTCCATGTAATAGTGGTATAGTATATATGTAGAATCTTCTGTGGGATCAATAATGCATCACTTTTTATATGTATTTCTTAAGTTTAAACAATTCTTAGAGACAGAATAGTCAACATATTCTTGAAGTTTCCAATAGATTTTCAATAAAAACTTACAAACTAAAGATACAATGATATTGCAAATATGAGTCAGAGTTTGTGATCTAAAAATCTGGTAATTGTATTTGCAAAATTCTTCCAGATGTATGTTTTAAAATTTATACTTGCAGTTTATATTTGAAATGATCAAAGTTAAATTTCTTTACTTTTCCAAAAGTTTTAAGAAATGTCACAATATTCATACACACATAATGTCAGACACATAGCATTTTGATAAATCAACTTAGAAAAAAATGTAGAGGAGGTTACAGTAATTCTGCCATTTGATTTAGAAATTGATCTCTGTTAAGGTTGAGTTTCAGCGTAGGGAATCCCATGTTATATCCAATACTATTTAATGTTACTTTTTTTACGCAATTACGTAGTGTTTGGCATTAGTTTTTTATTCTTATATCTTTCCAAATTTTTAATTAGTATTAAAGGGACACTCCAGGTTGAAAACTAAAGAAATTGTGTATAGAGCATAAGAATACAACTATAGGTAACTTTTCTATGTTTTAAACGGACAATTTTTTCTCTAGTTATTCAACAAAAACCTTTCGCTCAGAGCCACTGCTCAACGAGCACGACTTTGATAAGATGTAAATAACTTTGAGAAGTTATTTACATCTTATCAAAGTTCACTATACTAAATTATTAGCTCCCCTAACTTTATAAATAAAATTTTCATCAACGTTGCAAATATGGGATACTTTATCAAAAGGCTGCTGTTTTTAGGTTGAAGAAATGACTGCCATTTTGAAAAAAAATTGCAACTTTTTTAATTCAGCAATAAACCCCAAGGTCCTGTGATTACACTCGTACCAAATATATTCATTTAAATTTTTTTGTAATGAAAATAATCCATACATCAAAAGCGAAGTGACTTTATGATCACCCTGTATATAGAAATAGTTCTTAGAAATATACTGTCATGCCACATTTTTATTATCGAGTCGATTGATCGAATATTGAGTCGATAAATCTGATAATGACAAGAGATACGTATCAGGAACTATATATTCATTCGAATTGCAATTTTACTGTGATTCCAAAAAAATGGTTCACTTTCTTGAATTAGACTGACGTTCGACAAATATCGAATCCATAAATCCGATAATGGTTAGAGACAGGTTTAAGAAACTACTGTATAAAACACTAATTTGAAGGACAATTTATTCTGATTGTAAATAAGTGCCAATTTTATGTTTCATATTTTTTTTAATGTTCTCATAAAAACGCTGACAGTCTGTATGGTGGCATTTTTAATTGTACTTGTTTTCTCTATTCTTCAAATGCATAAATTCATGGTATCGAAATATGTTCACAAAATAATGCAATAGTTGTAAATATAATATTTTTGAAAATTGGACACACAGAATTAAAAACAACATGAAACCAACATTATATTGAACAATACGATGTATTGTGGTATTGCTACAAAACATTGATTTATAGTGTGATGTTACAAAATAAATTACGTTTGATTTACGAAGATTTATAGAGGAAGAAATAACATATGTTAAATATATATTGCATTTGTCAACGATGTTAGTTTCAAAACTATTAATTATACTTCCAAAAATAATCATGTAAATTTGCAAATTTAGGCCTGTCGTATAAATTTGTGTTCGATGTTTTTAACTTGTTAGGGGAAAAAAATCTTTATTTTCGTTATTTTGGATTCCATATAGGCTCAAACTTTGTTTAATTACAATTAAATTTTTAAATGAGGTAATATAATGGAAAAGAGGCATAATTATAATAATATTGTATCAAAATGGGAAAACATAATTTATGTCGTCAAAAAGTGTGAAAAAAACTTTATAGCATATCGTTGTTTTTATGTATGCAAGCGTATTTGGGGATTTGAGTTTTTTGACGACATATTTCGGTGCTTAATTTATCATGCGCGCATATACAGATATAGGCGATTTCGTATATCCCTTTACTGGATGAGAACATAACTATTATACTAAATTATGTATCTGCGGAACCAGCCGAGGTAAAGTTACGAAAGAACGGTCTATTATTAAACTCTGAATAAAATAAATAACAACAATTTTTAGTTTTTTACCATTTCGAGTTACACTCTATAGTCTAACTATAAATTCATACTATGCTGAGCGCCCTCTGGAATTTAAGCGGTCTGCACCATAACTCATTAATTAAGCTGTCGGTTCAGCATCACAATAACATAACACTTCGTATAAATATACAAAATATGTATACGTACTCGTAATTTTGAACCTATACGCTACCACTTTACCACACGGCTGTCTATATTAAAATCAAGAGGAGTAGACACGTTAGATTGGATATAGGCCTCTTGATTAAAATATCAGTAGGACCTCGGACGTAAATACTGTATAAAGTGAAAGATTAGAGTTCCCCAACAAGTGAGAGGAGGCGTTGTTCTTTCCATCGTAATAAACTACATTCATTAGGGAATGGATGGAGAACTTGCGCTGCCAGTCGGATTGAATGAAAAAGGAAAATATAATTTATACTATTTGTTTACTATATAAGGTCAATGACTCCAAGTTGCGTGAAACAATTTTAACTATACTATCAAGGTCACGCGTAAGACATCAAACAGTAGATGAATGAAAGAGAATAATGTGATTTGTTTACTATTCAGGTCAACGACTCAAAGTTACTATCAAGCTAGGTCAGCCGGCAGTCTGCTGCAACGAATGAAAAATAAGTTCATATGTTTATTAGTTTGGACGGGTCAACATTCTCAACAACTCGTGTATTTTTTTAAATTCAATAAAATTATTATAGTTACGGTTCCCCATCATTAGGCTTCAAGAGAAATTCAATTATGCTTATTAGTTTCTCTCTTCCATTTGCCCCTCTCCCACAGGCGCCGACTCCATGGGTGCAGAGGAGCAACTGCAGCCCGCAGCAGGGACGTCGGAGCTAGATATCAAGGGGAGCGCCACCCCCCTGGAATTGGAGATTTATTTCTTATCATGTACGTAAAGTGTAGATAAATGGAACTAATTAAAAAAAAATGTGGCTTATAATTATAGTTATAAATGTTATATTTTACAATATACAGTAAAATGGTCTAAAACAGTCAGCTTATAGCATAATCTTTCCAAATTTTACTCGCTCGCGCGCCAACCATGGTGGTGCTTCGCGAATTGTATTACATATATCCCTTTATTTTTGCTCCCCGAAAAGCCTTCTCTGGAACACCTAGCTATATGAAAATGAAGGGTTCTAAGTTTGATCTCGCTCCCTCTGCCAAAAAAGAGTTCCGGCGTCCCTGCTGCAGCTCACCCATTGAAATAATCCAATGGGTACCTGGATTTTTGACTAAAAATAGTTCATAATCTCCATTAATTTTAATAAAGCTTAGAAAATTATATAGGATAGAATATTAGCCTGTCACGCTGTCAGTTAATCTTTCAGAACATTTTTGCTTGTGTCGTTAGTGCCTATAGAACCACTCACTCAGGGCCGCAACCAGACATTTTCGTTTGTGTGGGCACAGGCCCAGAACACCGTAAAAAGGGTGGGTACTATTATTTTCATTACAATCTTTTGTAATTTATTTTTTAGTAATAAGTTTATAATGTTATCATTTCTATTACTTTATGTTATTTTGTTTCTCAAGTGCCATATTAAAAGCAGTATAGTAACTGGAAACGTAAGTTAAAAAGAGGTTATTGCGAAGCCCCGGCCCGATTTTTTCCTTGTTTCACTAAAAGATTATCTAATAATTTTCATTTCTTTAAGTAAAAATGGCGTAGTTCTAAAAAAAAACTTTAATATGTTCTATAATAACACTATACTTGTTATAGAACATTTTAAAGTTTGGATTTCTAAACAATTTTTTCTTTATCTTTCATAATTTGTTAAATTATAATTATAGCTGTGTTTTAGAATCCGTCGAAATATTGTCAGAAATTTGGAGAGTTTTTAATTAATAATGAACTAATGAAGTGGGAAAATCAAAAATATAAATAAATATATTTGAAATAATTCTTAATATATTGTAGAAATGTGCTTGAATGAATTACTTCAGTTTCGTGTTGATGTATGCTTAAAAGTTTTATATTATTTCATTTGGGTGAGCCTGTGCCCACCCCAGCCCACCCGTAGCAACGGTCCTGCACTTACTCTAAAATATATTTTCTTAATCAAAATACAAGTTGTAATTCACCAATCTCTAACACGTCATTGTTCAAGAAAACATTTTTAGTTCATGTTATCGGCGCCTATGCAGGGGGTACGGAACGACAGACAGACATGATCGTCCTGAAGTCCTTTTTCCTTCTGAAAATAAGACTAAACCCCAACACTCTCCAATCGTTTCATATACGGAATTATTACCCTGGCTATTTTATACTTTTCCAACTTCTGCCATATATGTTATATATTAATATATGCAAGGTTGTTTGTTATATCCGTATTTCTTTAATAATTTATTATAATATTATAGACTCTGCAATTTGAAGAAAACTACAAAACACATAGAAAAATAAAATACCGCTTTATTGGCGCTTTATATAAATATTTGGAAAAAACTCAAAAAGCTTGTTTCTTTGCTTCTATAACCATGCCATCAGACGATATTACCTCAAACCTCAGCAAAAAGTATACGTTCAGTAAAAACTTTGAGAATATACTGAGATTTATAACATATCTATTTAATACTATTATGGCACTATAATAATATTTTGCTTCTAATAACAATCACAATAATTTATTGTAAAATATTTGTTTGCGAAACTGAGTTTTCCATCTAAGCATTCTTCAATATATATGCGTCAATGTCCCCCACTGCCCTACCACATGCTTCATCTTATACGAGCAGCTGGAGACCATATAGCTTCATCATAGTATGATTTTATTGATTATTCAACTACGAGGGGTAACAATGGAAAAAGCAAATGCATCTAAAAAAAAGTTTTTTTTTTAACTATCAAAACGTGGAATATGCTGGATTTTGAAGTAGATTTGTTGCTCTGAAATAATAAAGTGGTACTAAAAAAGAAATTATTTTATTGCGTATATAATACTGGTATATTTATTATTATATTTCACATAAAATAAAAACATCTTTTCTGTAACAACAAAAACTACATATAAGGTAGACTACAATAATGAAATTTGTTATTTATTTTTTAGTGCAATAAATGTAACTATCTTCAAGGCTTTCTCTATAACAATCACTGAAATCTCAAAGTATTCTTTCCAAACAAAACTTTTTAAAGCAAAAGTGTAGATCAAATTTGAATTTTAGCGCTTTCTTTCCACCAGTGTGTTGAAAGTGGAAGTGTTCATTGAAACTCCACAGTGCGAAATCCACCGGTGGAATCAAGGCGACACTAGAGCCATCTGGCCCCACGCTGACGAATCCCTCCTGCTTGCCGCTTTTCTCTCCTGTTTCTACGTTTGCCGTTTGCTGGTAAGTTGCAGTCGATTTTGTTCCCGATTTTATTTCTCTCTCTTGGAATTTTTTCCGATGTTGGGTCTTTTTTCCATAATACTAGATTATGTTATGGATTTTTCCATGTATTAATTATAACGCACGATCGTCCGTGGAATTAGCCAAAAATTTCTTTATTCCATTAATTTGGTCGGAAATGGCGACTGATACTGTGTTATTTTATGGGTGGATTTATTGAACAACTTTTTGAACATTTAAATACACTTGCAGTAAATTTTTACTTACAATTTAAGTTTATCAGAGTTATTTTATAGATGAATAAGGATTTTTTTTTAACTTTTATGAATTTTTTGGTGCTTCGTGTAAGGCGTAATAAATTCGCAATCTTTGTACTAAAAATAGTCGGAAGCCGAACCATAAAGGAAGAGAGTGGGGGAGAAGGGAAACTGCGCGCAATATACCGGCTCTTACGAGAGAGAGGTATCCGCGTGTATTTTACTAACGATCCGTAGAATTTGAAATTACCGGGCGCGCGCATTCAAAATGTTCCAGTAGTTATAAAGATTAGTTATGATCTGATGACAATAGTGATTTATTTACATAATTATTCGCTTAATATAATTTATTATTAGGGTCACTGTTATTTTTAAGGAATGATTTTTTTCTGCAAGTTATTGAACTTTGGTTATATTTTTTTGGTTTAGTCAAATACTAAATTCTCTTTTCCACCCGGCATTTTTAACTTCCCTTTATAATTATAAAATATTAAATTAATTTCTGTAATATTAAAATAATTTCGAAATAAATCTGAATTACTGAAATTTTTAATAGCAACAGTATTAGCACAAATACCGTAGGTAAATCACTAAAAACTAAAAAAAAAAAAAGCATCCTTTTTTAACTGTAATTAGACTAGTGGTACTCGAAAACTAAGCAGTAAAATCTGAGAAATAAGAGAATTTACTTTCCAATTTCAAGTCATATAGACCTATAAATCTACAATATCAGAGAATGGTTTTAAATTTTATCATTATTTTATTTGACTTGTTTAAGACTAATCTCACTTGCCGTTTTCAATTTGGTCATTTAGTGGGTTATTACGCCACTAAATGAACTAATTGGAAACAGCAAGCGAGATTATAGTCCATCTCACATGAATTATACTCCACTTTTTGATCTTGGAAGATGCATTACTTTGCAGCTATTTTCTAAAACTTTATCAAAATATAAAGTTAAATGAACATTTCAATTGTATTACCAATACCATTCATCAATGACTCAGTTACATGTCAAATACTGACAGAACAGTGAGTTCTCCAAAATCTAAAGTGGATTATAATTCATGTGTAACGGTCAATAGTCTTAAATGAGACAATTATTTTTATATGGTAACAAACTATTTTTAAACAGTTTTAATTTAACTTTAAATTGGTTGCCTTTTGGGTAGAACAATGTTTATCTCAGAAATGTCATCAGCCTAGGTGCCTATAAACATTCCTCTACATGAAAGAACTCTGAACACCTAACTTCATGATACCTGCATGGGAGGCAATGCAATCCAAATCACAACTACACCAGTTGCCGTCAGTTTGTTAATATCTGCAGTCAACAAGTTTATCATATATTTGTTATTCCATTGTAGATTTCCTTGAACGCACATTTTACTTCAACTCACAAAGATGGCAGATGATGCAGCAGTAGAAGAGAAGTCCAAGAAGAGAGGAAGAGCCGGAAAAGCTGCAGCTGTAAGTTAGGTGGAGCTTGAATGATCTTGAAAACAACATTTCGGAATAATGCTAATATTCAACAGATCAAACATAATCAGATAATAAACTTAAAATTATTTCAGTTTTATCATTTTATTTTGTTATGGGATTGTCCAATTTACCATAAAACTTTTCTAACAGGACAGCATATCAAGAAATGTGCCAAATTTGATAAAATAATGCCATAATATTAAAATTTCTGAATTCACACCAAACAATAAATTAAATTAATTTCCTTGACAATGGGAAATGTTTGTGTACATTACAAATACAATAGCAGTTTTCAAGTTGAGTAATAATTTGAAATGTTGTTTCAGTCTCCCCCAAAGAAAGCAGAAAAAAGGAAGTCAAGTGGTGACGACAAGAAGAGTTCTCCAGCCAAGAGAGGACGTGGACGACCAAAGGGATCCACTAAGAGGAAGGGAAAGGGCAAGGCTAAGGTAATTATAAAATTTTATTGATAAGGTACATTTGGAGGTTTTCAAAGAATTGAATAGAATTTTTGAAACTTAAAACTGCAGATAATTTTATTAATGGGAGTCCTTCGTTACAAACTAATTGGTTGCGAAGATAATAATTTTTGAGCTACAGCTGTAGTTACTGTAGCAAGCTGTAGTTACTGTAAGCATTTTTGGTAACTAGAATTGAAATCATTTAATAGTGCCTTACATTCTGTAGCCTATACAATTTCGTTTTAACTGTTATCCCAGCTGTAGCATGTTCTTTTCAATATTTATTATACAGTTTATTATTTAATTTATTCTAATCGTTTAATTATGTAATAGGACTGTCCGTTACCATTTATTTTTTATACGGATATCCAATCATTTTATACGTTCGTTATCCGTTTAAACTTATAAAATAAAATAAAAATTGCATCTTCATTTTGAATAATGAATCTGCTGCTACTGTGTGCGTGTTCAGAATTCATGAGTGTGTGCACTTTGTTTCACTACCGAACGTTTTTTTTTCTATTTTTATAAGTTCGGGAGTGTTTAGCTTATGTTTAAGGAGGTTTAGGTCAATTTTGAATAGCCTATAGCTATAGGAAGATCTTCGGATTACGTTTGAATGCGCTATTTCTTTTAATTCTTGCAAATCCAACCACTAACAATCAAACGTGTTCCGCTTGTAGAACACAGTCTTTTACTTTACGAACGCAAGCAGAGCAAACGACAAAATCTCAAAATGACGATCAACTTGTTGCTCAGCAGGTGTTTCTAACGATTTTTATTATTCAAATATTTTCAGAAACCTCGGATAGCCGTATATCAGGATTTCAATACGGATATCCGAATAATACATTCGTTATCCGTATTTACGGTCATCGGCAGACGGCCCTATATGTTACACGAGTTAAATTTCCTGAAAATTTCATATGATATCTATCTTTTACAGTTTGCTTATTATTAGTAGTTTCACAAGTCTGTCGTTTTGTAGATAATTGTTACATTTTAACCCTTTACTGGGCTTTTTCTTTTCAGAATTTGTGCCTGTACAGCATAAAACCAAAGAGTCACTAATTTACTGTATTGTCTTATCGTTGAATTACTTGTTTATTTCAGGCTGCAGGTGGTGGTGGCGGTGGCCGTAGAGGTCGTCCAAAGCGTGAAGAAAAGGCTGAAAGTGGTTCAGAAGAACAGGAAGAAGAAGATGAAGACAGTCAGTGAATGACTACCCTTTTTATTAAATGGAGGAAAATAATGACCATCACATTCATTATGTGTGTGTGTGTTACAGTATTCTCATTTTAAAACCTTTTTTTATATTTTGTGCCAATTCCCTACTGTTAAATGATTTATATTTATAACTAGTACAAACAATTCTTGGATAGTTTTATCTGAATGTGGTTCATTGTTTACTTCCCAAGCTGTAAGTGTTCTGTCAAATGTGTAGGATGTAGGAAATGTTCAATTTTAGCAGTTCAGTTCTGTGTGACCAGTGTAAAAGGAAGAATGTCATGATACTATTTGTGTGGCAGATAATGCACATAGTATGTCTAACTTTTCTTTTTATTCATTTCTCAAAGTAAATAAATAAAAATTATTGTATAGAATGTTGGTTTTTTTTCTATCAGTAGTTGAAAAAGAAATTTAAAAAAAAAAGATATTTCCAATGTTAAAAAAAATGATATTTTTCTTGAAATCTTCGACAGATTTTTTATGCAATTGTGTTATGAGTTTTATTTTGAATCTAATGACAGCAGCCATGATATAGAAATTGATAAGTCCTACTTTTCGCTTAAATTTTTGAAAGTTGCTGTCCTGAGTGTCCTCATTGTAAAGAGGATAGACCTAATTCAAGAATGGTCATTCCAGAAAGATATAGCCCTAATACATTTTCTCTAGGCCTATATATTATGAAAATAGTTGTATTTAACTTAGGTATCTGAACTCAATTGATAATTAAATTATGTTATACATAGTCAATACTAGAAGTTCTAAAAAAAATATATATTTAAAGGTTCCTGCATGTCAAAATTCACAGAGTATAGGACTTTTATGCAGTATAATTATAGTCCAGTATTATCTTCAACTTAGTAAAAGCTATGCAAAAACAACTTAGCATAAATTTCAAAATATCAGTATTAGCCTAGCCTATTTGACGAAAACTTACATATCGCAGATACAAGAACATAAGGTGACTTGTTACAGTCTTACATGTGTTCTGGCAATTTGGGTTTCACAACATATCCCAAATGGCCACAACAGTGGTTTGTAGCAAGACAAGTGCTGGTGGTAGGTAAGTTTTAGGTGTGATTATAATAAGGTCTTAACCGAGACAAAAGACAACCTATGTTATTAAAATTAGACTAGGCCTACCAATCTACCATAGCCTACCTGATATGGATATTCTCATTATCTTCATTAATACAACAAATTCACAAGCACGATTAGGCCTAGTTGTCTTACTATATACCACTCTTCTTGCCATTTGGGATTACTATAACCGTATATACCACTCGTAATCAATATACCCGTATATACCACTCGTAATCAATATACCCGTATATATACCACTCGTAATCAATATACCCGTATATATAC
>JAQIWE010000021.1:0-46822 GCA_034698565.1 Campodea plusiochaeta
GACAAACCCTAACGAGACCGAGACGAGACAGACATTTCTCAAGTCGAGACGAGACAAGCAAAAGTCTCGTCGAGACGAGACGGCATCACTATGCTTAACAAATCGGTTGTTCTAATTATCAAATGGAAAGTACTGAATAATTTTACACCAGGTATCACTTCTTGTCTTGCCACATTAGATACAAAAATCATCTTACAAGTTTCAGCTATAAGTATCGTGAGTGTATTTTCAAAGGACTTACTACAGTACTAACATATAGTTAAAAACAGGTATATTTTAACTAATTTTATTTTACTAATAATATATTGTAGCGGACAGAGTGATTAAGCCCAAGATAAATTGACACGTAACTTACATATTTTAGGTTTTTAAACTTACTTATTCCCGTAAAGTAATTACTGAGTCACTCATCATTTGACATATTTTTAATCATTTCAATATTTATCCTGACAGGTTAGAGATGGGTTAACTGAAGATTCTCCATTTCTACAGAAATTTTGTAGTTCAGTAGCTCCTACTCCTCTTATAACTTCAGGACCACATGCTTGGTTACATTTTCATTCAGATAGCTCATTACAAGATACAGGATTCCATTTGACATATGTTGAAATGCCAGGTTTGTTCATCTGTTTTACCCAACCACTCTTGAAAATTTTCACGGGCTCAATATCAGTAAATAAAAGAGATTCCTTCGATTTTTTTTTAAATTCATTCATTGTTCGCTGTCTTTATTCATTGTTCACTGTTCGAAAAATCAGAGTCAAATATTGAAGTATATTCTACAAATCAACCAGAACAATGATGAATATTGTAAATTTTTTAATGAAGATTGCAGTTATTTTAATAGGTTTCAAATGTATAATTTTTTTGCTTCTATTGTCAAACACTTGTGATGTGTATATTATATGTAACAATTTGTTATGAATATACAATGTTAATAAAGACATCTATTTATCTTTAATTTATTGCAAACTCATTTTCATAGTATAGAAAAACATAATATGCACTTATAAGTGCCTCAGCTACTAATCTAAAGAGCAAAAAGAAACTCAAACTCTAATTTTGAAAATTGATGTTAATTTATTTCTGCTTCGATTCCAGGAATTCCTGGTTGTGGTGGATTAATGACTCAAGTTCCTGGTTCCATCAGTAGTCCTAGTCATCCTGAAACATATCTTCATAACTTAGATTGTGAATGGGTCATTAGAATGCCACCTGGGGAAACAATTCTCACAACATTTACTACTTTTTCATTGGAAGGAACAGGTGACTGCTACTTCGATTATCTGGAGGTAAGTGGATTTAAAATTTATTAATAAGTAGTTATATAGTGAAATTGATTTGATTGTCATTGCAGATAAGAGAGGGAGACAGTCCAACAAGTCCGCTGGTAGGAAAATATTGTGGAACTCAGTTACCACCCAATTATCGTTCACTGGGAAATAAATTATTAATTCACTTCCATTCTGATCAATCTGTTGCTGCGGAGGGATTTATGTTAAAATATGATAGCCGTAAGTTTTTACCTTTGAACTCATCTATTTAATATTGTATATCAAAGGAGTGCTCGATTCAATACAATCGAATGTAAAATTGATATGATTACAAGAAAGAAAATCGATATTGAAAGTGGCAATCTGAAAAAGTAACTCCTATTAGTCTGTACATATTAAAATAATAAAACACTTCTTATATATATAACAAAGCTATACTCAATCTCAGCTTCTTAAAAACTAGACTGAAAATTGTTGATATATACAATAAAAAATAATATCCAATTTTTTTATCCAGATTGTGGTGGAGAATTTGGCGCTCCCACCGGTAATATACATTCACCATTTTATCCAAGACCGTATCCTTCAAGTAAAGAATGTATCTATCTTATATCTCAACCTGTTGGAAAAAGTATCACATTAGAATTCCAGTTTTTTGATATTGAACCTGGATTTTATGGTACTTTCTGTCACTTTGATTATTTGGAAGTAAGTCTAGTTTAACATAGAATGGAGTATTAGGTGTGACAAAAAAAATCATGTAAAAAATAACTAAATTTCAAAACAAATATATGGCATTAATCAATTGAGTAAACTGACTAATCTACGTGAGATCCGAAACTACGGTTAGCCCAATCGGGTTGGGTAAATCTGGCTAGGTTGACCAAGAAAGTGCGTTATTTGAGATGTCAAGGAAATAAAATTAGAACAAAAATATATGCTATTATTATGAAACTGTATACTGGTACGAAATAATCATATTTCATGTAAATGTTCCGTTACTTGTAATGGAACTGAGATATATAGTTCTTTTTTTAATTCTATAGTGGATAGATCATTTTAGTATTTAAAATACTGATTCTAAAATGGTAAATATACTATAAACCCACAATATAATACGTAATGGGAGTAAACAGTAGTCTACTATATAAATAGATACAATATCATTTATAAGTTGAGGTTGCATTCTTCAATGTTTATTTTATTTGACTATATGTAACCAGTTTATGTTATAACTTAAGTTTATATACGAATTTCATATAATCGATGTTTCATCAGACAAAAAAAAGATCGAGATTTGATCACGGTGTACGATATATTTATTTTTGTTCCTTTTTATTGAGGTTGATGATTTTCGTTTCTTTCTTTTTATTTAGGTTCGTGATGGGGATAATGAAAACTCCACATTGATTGGTCACTTCTGTGGACCTCCTGAAAATAAACCAGGACCTATTATTTCTACACATAATTATTTATGGCTTAAATTTAAAACAGATCATTCTGTACAAAATCTGGGATTTATGGCAAATTACAGCACAACAAACACAAGTAAAGTAGTTAAATTTAAAGAACTTTTGATTTGAGTGGAATACAGTATTCATCTTCAAATTCAGCTTTTACGATATTTTACTCAAATCAAATGTACGGATAGTCTTCTAGTGTCTGAAATATTATCAGAGAACTTTATTTTCAATAATAATATGCAATATTTTTTCATTTAGACTGTGGTGGAATTTTGAGAGCAAACCATGGAATTATTACATCACCTGAAAGTCCTGAACAATATCCACATGGAGCAAATTGTCTTTGGATAATAAGAGCAAACCCTGGAAGAATTATTCAGTTGACTTGGTTAACATTTGCTTTAGAAACTCATGCAAGATGTGCATTTGATTCTGTTACTATATTTGATAATTCGTCATTTCCACAACCAGGCAATCTCATTGGGAGGTACTCCAAAATTAAAGAGTGTTTATTCAATTAATGAATGTTTCACAGATAAATACATTTTCCAGAAACTCATTTAATTACTAGGAGAAAATAGCGATTTATACGAGAGAAAAAAAGGCCTTTTTTTTAAATATTCTGAACCATCAGTTTCCAATGCCCATGTCATTGTATTACAAAGTTACAGAATAAACCTCTAGGTCACAAACCACATAGATTATCCTACATAATACACACTGGGTAACTGCACATTTGGAGTAGAACTCAAAATTTCTAAAGGTTTTTCGATATGGAAATAATTCATTAAACTAATTTAACGTTTTAGCACCCCATCCAACATTGAACCAACCCCACTTTTTAAATTGAATTAATTTTCTAAAACATCATATTCGAAACTGCATAGAAAATAAACATGAGTTTATTTTTTCTTCCTTGTAGACATTGTGGTAATACAGTACCACCGACTACAACAAGTGCAGGAGAAATGATGTCAGTGTTGTTCAGAAGTGATCAGAGTGTTTCACATGATGGATTTACTGCAACATATATAACACTCGATACTTCCAGACGTATGAAATATTTGTTCTTTTAGATATACTCAGTTTGTAGAAACTTAATCAACGCATGCATGCTCCATTTTCATTAGTAATCATTACATAAACTGAAAAGCCCACATTTTTTCAATTTCTTACAAAGAGTTTAATTATAGTTTATTGTCTTCTCTGTATAAATGACTGTAAATTTTCAGTTGCATTATAATCGATTAATAGAATACCAGCAACAATAAATACAATGTTTCTATAAGCAACGGAGAAAGCTTCAAACATTTATTTATAGTACGGTAATGTTTGCATAATTATAACCTATAGTAGAGAATATATTTTGCATCAATACCATTACAAAATTTTTGTGAAATGCTAATGAACGAAAATAGGAATAGTTACTAAAATATATTATTCCAGATATTTCTGATAGCTTTTCCCCTGATTTTCAATAAACACTCAGTCAAGACCACTTCTAATAATGTTTGCATACCTATTATTTAGACTGTGGAGGTTTCCGATATGCTGAAAGTGGTATTATCACATCACCAGCTTTCCCAGATAATTATCCTCATAGTAAAGATTGTGCATGGAGTATTCGAATACCATATGGACAACAAGTTTTACTAACAGTCAAGAACTTCACTATGGAATGGCACAGGGATTGTAATTATGACTTCTTGGAAATTCGGTATGTTCAAATTTCATGCTTATAAATTAATTTCTATGCTTATATACGTAACATTTGCAATATTTTGGCGTCTGGTTTGGTCACGTATATTTATTTGAATATGTTAGATTTTTTCAGTCAATGTAATGAGTAGACTATGCTGTCCTAACTTAACCTGACCTCCAGAAATCTTTGCAAACTCGTAAGCAGACCTGCCAAATTTCCTATATTATAAAAAATATTAATAAATTGTTTCTTTCAGAAATGGTGGTTATGCTACTTCTCCTTTAATAGGGAGATATTGTGGTAATAGCAGTAATATTCCTACCACTATACCATCATTTACAAATCAAATGTATTTACGATTCAAGTCTGATAATTCCTATTCAAGTTTAGGTTTCAAAATAGAATATGATGGAACTAGTAGAGGTAAGAAGATTATACAATTTTAAATATTTATTGCATGCTATTGTTTTTCCATTTACAATAATAAGTAATATTATTTTATAAAGTTTTTATATCAGTTTACTTAATGGTAAAATTTTACAGCAGACGATTTTCTTAATTGTGTCTGTTTCTATAATATAAATTCTGGATTAGTGGTTTCCGCATAAAATGTCAGCTATTTTGTTAACTGCTGAAATTATACAACGGAACGTTGCATACTGTTAAACTTAAGTTTCTCCGGAGGAAAGCCTGAAAGCTGTTTGATTCAGTTGTAAACGAGTGTATTCTGATGCTGTTATTTGTTTTATTTATTACAGCATTAATAAGAATATAAGGCACATTTTAGCACTTTTTCTCTAAACGCTTAAAAATTCCATCTAAACTCCATAGCTATTTCTCCAAGCGGTTTACCATTAGGTGTACATGTTACTACTAGCACTATTGTTTAGCTTTGTACGGTGTAAATATTAAAATGAATCTTCATCTGCAAAGCGTAGTACGTTTTATACTATTTCATAACCTCATTACCTCACGAAAATAATAATAATGAAGATAAAAACTCCGTGACTAAAATGTAAATGATCTTTTATGCTTTTAGGAACTTTTCAGACGTCGTTATCCTCTTCTACATTTATTGAGTTTGTTTGACATCAGTGTTATTTATCAATATAAAAAAATATATTTTAGAATATTAGGACAGAAAATTATTGTACTCGAGAAACTTCGTATTTATGATCAAATTAATTGAAATTTAATTGGCATTAGAAATTATTACAAATTGCTGCTGATCATGATTTTTTTAGGGTGTGGAGGACTTTTGATAGGAAGTTCTGGATCTTTAACTTCTCCAAATTATCCACATGACTATGGCCACGCTACTGAATGTATATGGAGAATTACATCAAATTTGGGAAGTAAAATACAATTTGTTATTTTGGATTTGGATGTTGAAACTCAAAGAAGTTGTTACTACGATTACATCGAGGTTTGTGTACAAACGTATAAAACACCTATTATATTCTCGTTCAGTATATTTATTATTGAAAACATAACGTTTTTGTCCATATTAACTAACATGAAGAAAATCATTTTTATGTCATCTCATTTTTCTGTGGGGAATTTAATATACTATATTAATATTTACTTTGTTATGTCCTCAGATACATGAATCAGTCGTAATATTTTTCATTTTAATTTGTTTTTAAAGAATATATATTGCTAAATAATGCGCCTTTTAGAGAATATCAAAAGATGAAACCACAACATAATTATAATAGAGCCCTAAAACTCTGAAAGTGTGATTTTCAGTTGAGTAAGGATCTCACTTCTTATTTTCTTTTAAAAGCAGCTGTCAATATTCTTCTTTGTTATTATATTGCTATAATTAAATATACTCAAATATTTCATCCTTTTTCTTCAGCTTCGTGATGGCAAAGACAAAAACGCGCCATTAATTGGTAGATATTGTGATGGAACTCATATAATACATACCATGTCATCCAAGAATGATTTGTGGGTTAAATTTAAAACTGATCAAAGCGGTAGTGGAAGAGGATTTAATGCAAAATATGAATCCAGTAAGTAAAAGGTAAACTATCCCGCTACATGCCATGAAGGCACTTGGGGTCCACAGATGTACGGGTCCATGCTTTCTAGACCACGACACAAATTGGAGTTGGTGTGGGCAGTACCATACTCCGGTCGGTCTTTACCCCCAAGGTTCTCTGATACCTATTTAAATGAGGCTGGGTATAATTATAGATTAAAAAATCAATATGAAGAAATCAAAATAGAGCTGTAAAGTACTTTATGAAATAAATAGTGTATAAGAAATAAGTATCTCTATTACAGTGATTAGATTTAGTGAGTTCTCATGTTGATAGTAGTTATCTTAAGAAATAGTTTCAGTTTGACAGTATTTTCATTGGCATTAGCAGTGCAGTACTTGTCATTTCACAACAAATTTGATAATACCAGGTTAAAATAATTAGAGATCTTGATATCATGCAAGGTAGGAACATTATAGAGAGGAGGTGCCTTTATAGAGACCACAAGCGCAAGAAATTCTGGTTATAACACATTTTAATTCTTGATTCTCACTTCGAATTCACTTTTCAGTTTGTAATACTACACTTCGTGGTCATAGAGGTGTAATTGAAAGTCCTAATTTCCCACAACCGTATCCTCATAATCGTAATTGTACATGGATTATTCAAGCTCCACGTGGAAATACAATTAACGTAACTTTTTCACATTTTGATGTTGAAGAACATAATAGGAATAACTGCCGTTATGATTACTTGGAGGTATGTATAGTTATTTGTTATTTATTGATTGTATTGCCTTTTGACAATCATATATTATGTCAGTATATTTTTGATCAATTTATGTCAGACTATTTACCATGAATTGCAAAATATAATTATGTAAAGGACAAGATTGTCACAGCCCAATGAATAATTTAACCAGGGTCTCCAGTGCAGTGATTTCTATTAAAAATTTTGTCCTGTATGACTTTCCATTGAAAACTCAAAATAATTAGTTTTCTTATCTTTTAGATTAAAGAAGGTCGTTGGCATGAAGCGCCGAATACTTTAGGAAGATATTGTGGTGGTTTGCATCCTCCTACGATTACAGCAAGTACGAAAAATTTACTCTACATTAATTTCTTATCAGATGAATCTGTAGCTCATAATGGTTTTCGATTAGAATGGACAGTCGTAGGTGAGAGAAATATTTATTTTATTTTTTCAACAAAAAATTCATTTCTTGGTTAATGACAATATTTTTTAGCAAATATATAGCGGAGTATGGTATTTTGAACTAACACTAGCATCGGGGGAGTCATTTCAACTTTTGCCAGAGGGGGGGGATTTATAAAGCAAATGAAAATTGAATGAGGGTTTGTACAAAATGACCTATTTTACGCAATTTTTTTTTTACATTTAAAAAAAAAAATTCTAAGTTTTATGCCTTTTTAACGGAAATTTAACTATATTTTAATAGACTTTTGGCTTTTTTCTTAATTTTTTCTCTTCTTTTCCTTTTTTCATTTTTTCTAAAATGTCAAACCTCAGGGGGGCTACGGCCCCCCTGCACTCCCAAATGACGCCCTTGACTACCAATTTCAGGAAACTAAGAGAACATAATGACCTAGCAGAAATGCAGTATCAGAGGTAGTCAGTGTTCGAAATTACAAAACTGGATGTGCGTATACATTTAACCAAAATGTCAACTTCATAAGATCTCAAAATTTTATAAAGATATGAAAGAAGTATTACAGTATTTGAAAAACTTAAGGTTATTTTCAGAAAGTAGTTTGGAAATTATGCACAGTATAATAAAAATAACCGAATTTTATACGTGTCATAGAGCAGTAACTTTTTTTATAAAATAATTTACAAGAGTTATTAGTGATTAATGTTGAATTCTTACATATCATATGAAAGCCATTTACAAGAACTGTAAAGCAAGCTATCGATGGCTTGAATTTCATGCCCCATTGCCGAGTAAAATACATGTAGTCTGGCTATTGGACTAGTTTTTTTTTATTACAGCAGGATATAAACAGTATGGACATATACAAATATATATTGACGAGCATTTCAACGAACAAATTAATTCCTGTTTACTTCAGCTAATGTTTAGTCAGTAACATCTTCTTCTTCTTCATGTGGCGCTACAACCTCTGGTGGGTTTTGGCCTCCTCACAGACTCCTTTCTCTCTAGCAGTATTCTTCCAATCATGTACATTGAGTTTCTCTAAGTCTTCCTTAATGCCATCTGATCAGTTTCTTTTCGGTCTTCCTCTTGCTTTTGTTCCAATTGGTTTCCATTCCGTAGTATCATCAGGATGGATAAATTCTCTAGTATTCTGGATATGTTATTTTGAAATTAATTTACGAGAATTTGGTTAAAATAACATTAAATTTTATTTTCAGGTTGTGGAGGCATTATTCGCAAAAGTTCTGGTCGCCTTACTTCTCTAAATTATCCATCAATGTATCCAGATGCAGTTGATTGTGAATGGCATATTATTGGACCACCTGGAAGTAGCATAGAGTTAAATGTTACTGATATTGATGCTGAAAAACATCCAAATTGCTCATACGATTTTCTTAAGGTATGCTGAGAGAAAAAGATCACGTACTGTACTACACTGATTTTTGTTAAACTTGGTGGAGTTATTGGTCTTATAATGTGTTAATGACAGAAAATGTATATTATGTTGCTGCTGCCCATCCTATTTTTAGTCAGTTCTATGGAAGAATGAATTTGTAAAATGTGAAAAATAAAAGTACTCCAAAAGTGCTTTTTATATTATTTAAGTGTTGTAAAGATTTAATGTGAAAAAGTAGTCATGTTAAAAAAAATGTCATTTTTATCAGCAGTAATATCGATGGTTTGTCACCAGATATCCATCCATTGTCTATAGATTGTTCAACCTGCTATGTGAGTATTAACACTGTTCGAAGTCATCCATTGCCATCAGAATACTCAATCAGCAGAATAGACTGTATATCTAAAAGTTTGATATATCTTAAAAACTTTATATCACATATTTAAATTGCAATTTATGTTTAAAAACTCTAAAACTGAAAACCGAAAAAAAAAAGAACGATCATATTATTATCTCGTAATATTAAGCTACGAAGCTTTGCCGAATAAAATAGCCATTCAACTTAAATGTGTTTACACCTGAATGGTAATCCAGCATTTCTAGACTGTATCTGCTCCATACAAACACTGTTGAAATTAATAGAACTATTATAGAAGATTACATATTCTATACCCCCATTTTGTATCCATTCATTCTTTCTTTGTTTGTTTAACTACAAAAACAGGAAATTCTCTTAGTGTGTTTGATTTTAATTGTCTCTCTCTACAGTTATAATGAATTAACGAGATCCTTTTACTTAATGTAATTATTCTTTTTTCTCTCTCTCAGATTTATGGTGGAGCAGATAAAACTTCACCATTATTAACAACACTTTGTGGTCACATTAGTTCTCCTTCACATGTAGTATCAATTGGTAATAATATGTTTGTACATTTTGGAAGTGATGGAGTAGTTGGAAGATTAGGATTTCAAGCATACTTTCAAGTTAAAACTACAGGTAAAAACTATTTTTTGTATAAGGTGATACTAAAGTTACTTATTATTTCATTTTTAAACACAGACATGACTTTCTAAAATAAGTAAATGCTTCATACAAGTAATTTATTAAATCTTACAAGGCACTGAAATCATAGAACCATGGAGTTTATTTCAGAATGACTAAGTTACAAAATTTGCCGACTGACAGTGATTATCTTCCTACAATAATAGTTATAGCTACAATGATACTAAAAAAATATGTATTTGTGGCGTAGGAAAGATGTTAATTTGGTTAATTATGGTAAAGTAACAAAATAGACAATCTTTCAAAGAAACCTTTCCAGTATTTTGGGACATAATATTTCCAAAGTTTTTCTTTAAATAAAAAACGTGTAGTACAATAATTATATTACGTCGTATTACGCCTGTTGAGTACATACAGACAGAGAATTCATCAACTTTGAAAAAACTATTGGTCAAAAAATATATTCGGGGGATTCAAGTTTTTGTTAAGTGCATTATCACATGAAATTGATACATCTGGATTTTAGAAATAACTTGTAAATGGGTTAGCATAATTTTTTGTGAGTAGTGTAGTGTATAATTATGATAAGCAGTGTACTTACATATACGTATACCCATCAACATTATGCTATATTGCTATATAAGTGATATAATGAACAGCTCAACCATTTCCAAATAGCTATGCACTAAAATTAAAAAATCATTTATTATCCAGCTCTCGTTATTTTATTTTCAGCAGACGTTAATCAAATCAGGTTTTTAAGATACTCTTGAAATAGTAAAAATGTAGAGAACGTTATTATTATTATTTTTTTTTTTCAAATGAAGAATGCAAACACTAGAATTATTAATTTCTTAATAGGGCTATATGTTTGTTATCGAGAAGAGAAATTGTCACACTCATAATTCGCAAAAAAGAAAGATTCTATCTCACTAACCTATATTCCATATGATTGTGACTTCCAAAATAAACTTGACCATTTTTAACTACAGAAAGCAATATTACGATCTCTACAATAATATTATCTTATATGCATTGAAACTAAACGCTTGTTTTGAGCGGATGATACTTCGGCTATAATATTATTGTTCTCATTCATTTCAGGTTGTGGAGGAAAATACACAGCTCCTACTGGCCTCATACATTCACCTAATTATCCACAGAATTATGATGCACATGCAGATTGTGAATGGATAATAGAAGTTGCTAAAAATCATGTTGTAGAATTAACATTTACTGACTTTACTGTGGAACCTCATACCAATTGTTCTTATGATTACGTTCAAGTGAGTAATATGCACCACGCCAACGCAGGAACACACATTAATTATTTCTGAAGCACAGTTTCAATGGGAACGGTAGCGGAAAATTAATTCGAGATAGCGCTGAGAGCAGTATTCTCTCACAGGTACCAGCGATAACAACAAAAGACGGGAATTATCGCAGATTTTTGGAAGCTAAAACTTAAAAGTGCTAAATTAGGTGATATAACTATATTTTTACGGAATTTTTTTTATCTTGGAAGAGAAAAGAGCGCTGGAATTCTCAAAAAAAAAAAAAACTTTTAAAGGTTAATTTTGAAAGTTATTAGTTTAGCAAGTTACACGTTCAAATGGTTTACAAAAATAATTTTAAGTTGTAATTCTGACTTGAACCTCTGATAAATGGATTTTCAACTGGCGATACCATGCTATTGAAGTAACAGATACGGGAACAGTACAAGCAACACTCATTAAACTCATGCGGAAAAAACTTGCAGCTATCGATCCCATTCTTCTTAACGTTAATGCTGTAGAGTCAGTCACAGCTGGAAGCCGGGTTGTATTACACAATTTCGAACGGTGAACAAAAAGGTATTTTTAACTTTTGCCAGAAGAGGTGGGAATTTAAAAAGTTGGGACTATCCATATTTTGGAATCCATCCGTGTATTTCACTGCTTTTTCCACTATCACTAACAATTTGTATTTTAGGACCGTTATTACATAAAAGAACAAGTTAATTTAAAAAAAGTAGATATTAAAAAAAAAAATTATTACTAAAAATGATCCAGCCTACTTATTCTTAGTCTAAAATATCCATAAAACAGTAATTAAATTTTTGCTGTTCTATTTGATGAAAATAAATCAATGTCATGTATTTTGTAATCGCTACAGTATTCATCGTAAATATACTAAAAGGTTATTTAATGTCGTTCATATGGTTAGGCTAGATCGCTAGAAGGTAATGGAATAAAATATTTTTAAATATTAATTAATGAACGGATGGCATGTATTTTTTTCATACGTCATTGGTCTATCTATTTGAATTGCATATCTTAAATATACGGCATATATTTATTTCACTTCAATATAAGGCACTGCAATACAGAGCAATATTATTTGACGAATGTATAAATTTAACATTCCAGCTTCATGATGGTGAAAATTCATTAAGTCCTGTATTACTTCGACATTGTGGATCTAATATTCCTGAACCTCCAACAATTCGTTCATCTGGTAATGTGATGTATGTACATATGAGAGCTGATGGATCACATCAAGCTAAAGGATTTACTGCTAATTACAAAACTGTAAGTGTTTTATTATATATCACAGAGAATCACTGGAGGTGCTTAGTTGCAAATAAATTGAAATATAGAAAGTTAAAATCCAGTGTGTAGGGAAGTCATCTTTACGTGGTGTTGCCTTCCAATTTTTTTAAAGAAAGTGTTTTGTAATGTCACTTCGTTATAATGCGTAATCGTTCATAAAATTTTAAAAAAATAGTGTTACAAGTCCTTTGATTTTCCATTCATTGGTAGACGGGATTCCTCTCTAGTAGTGTATTATAAAATGGTATGTAAGTTTTTTAGTTACCAATATAGAAGTAATCAGAAGACCCTATTTTTTCAACATGACTAGAGTTTGAACTTTATGAAAGTTCGTTAGTTTGTGGGATACCCAATGATACTGTTATCCGTGGAAAGTTCTCCATGCAAACTTCTTTACGCTGATACGATCCCTAGAGACTACTGGAAAAATCAGTAAATCACGTACGGATAATTTTTATTCATCACTTCCTGCATATGAATGGTGTTTTCTGGTGTTAAAGTGCTTTTGAGATTTCCTACACCACTTTCAAGTTTTGAAAACCAATGGTAACTGTCGCTATTACCGCTTCCTTAAAGCTCAAAGTAACACGATAAAGCACTAAAATTTTAAGTACGAATGTAATTAAAATCGAAGAAAATTAAGAACCGAAACTTGTATACTGTATGAATAAACATAAAGTTTCACTAATTTAGCAAGAAGAACATTATTAATTTAAGCTTATACCAATAACACACTATCAAGCTCATAAATGACATTCATTTCCACTGTAAATTTTGTTTCATCTGGAATCGTAAACATTTGAGAATATCAAAATACACAGAGTGGCCCTCATATAAGAAGAAAAATTAAACTATTATGAAAAACAAATAATGTTTAATTTTCTGTGATGGAAATATTTAAAGGGATGTGGAGCTGTTATTATTACTGAAGACTCTGGAGAATTGACAAGCCCAGGTTATCCTTCAACTGAAACTAATCAGAATATGAACTGTTCATGGATAATAATGGGTGCATTGCCTGGTAAGTTACTTCAAATAATTTGAGCAAAGAACTTGATAAAAACTATCAGAAACTTTCAGATGACCATGTAACTCTACAATTTACACACCTGGAAATAGCTGATCACTATAGGCCTAGCGAAGAAGATAACAATTGTTCAAGCCAGTATATTTTAATAAAAGATGGTATAGATGACGATGCACCAGTTATTAACAGATTTTGTGGAAAGAGAGCTCCTCCACCTGTTACCAGTCAAGGACAGGGATTGGTAGTTCATATGATTGTTTCTTTTTGGTTTGAGTTAGCTTTCAGAATGACGTATTCCGTAAGAAATGCTGGTAAGGAAATGTTTATATTTATTACTAATTATGCGAATAAGACGAGATGTTCTTATTAATCGTGAATCATAATCTGTTACTTTTTATAGATATATATCCAAAACGATCGACAATTTTGTCTTCATCAAGAGAACATTCAACAGTAATATGTTTTCTAAATATTATTGAAAACAGAATTAATTTAAACTCTCTAAATTTCCGTAATTTTTTAGTAAATGAAAAAAATCTCTTTTCCTAAAGTGTAAGAAGTTATTACTGGGCTGGGCTACCTTCATAGAATTTCAGAATTAATGATCATTATGGAGATATGGCTATTCAAATCAGTCAGATCTTGGTCAGAACAGTTCTATTCACAATCCATAAACATGTTTCTTAAGATTTGTAATAATTTCAATTTTTCTTTTTACCAGCCTGTGGTGGTAATCTGACATCTTCTCATGGATCCATTGCTGCTCCGGGATATCCAAATACTTATCCAAATAATGTTGAGTGTGTATGGTACATCGCTGCACAACATGGTACGTTGTTACTCATATTCATATATTCCTCTTCTTTTATTATTACTGACTTAGAGTATTCAAAATTACTTGTTTCTGATTCTATACAAGAAATCAGAAATCGGTTAAACTCATGCCGTGATCAATTTGTTTAACAATCTTTGCAACCGAAATTCAGTTGAGTACTTACTCTCCATAAAATTTTAATTATACGTTTAAAATGTCTACAAGAATTTTGAAAATGCTGTTAGTCTTGGCTGCATTCTTTCGCTTTAGTTAACAGAATTACAGGGTGGGTAAAAAAATGGGGCTCGTCATCTTTATAATGGAATAATTTCTGAAATATTGAAGCTCGAAAAATCAAATCAAAGGCATATGAAAGTGTGCCTTATTATATAAAAATATATGGTTTTATGGTCATCCATATTTTATTACAGTCTATATGACTTTTTAAAAAAACTACTTGTCCACTTAGTGTGCTCTGTATAGTATGTTGTAACAATATACTACAGCATAATTATTAAGAGGCTTAGAGTAGTATGACATTATTTAAGAGGCGTAGAGTAGTATGACATTATTTTATCAGAAATATAATTATTCTATATTACTTTAAGCATTTTCGCTTTTTAGCTGAAACACCGAAAACAACATTGACTTTCTGAAATTTCCGCTATTATCAATGTCCACAGATTATTTTATGTATGAGGCAGTATATCTGCCGAAGTACGTTACGGATTGTTATCAAACCATATATTTTCAGAAAGAAAACAACATGCTCTTTCATCTACGTTTTAGTGCAACTTTCTAACTTCAATATTACAGATTTTATTACATTTAAACCAAGTGTCCCATTTTTTAGGTCACCCTGTATATAACATTTAAAACTCTTGAAATAATATTATCTTGGGATTAATATTTTCATTTATTTTGCAGGTGGTAAAGTGGAATTGACATTTTCTATGATGGATATAGAAGAAAGTGTAAATTGTAATTATGATTATATTGAAATTCACGAAAACTCTGTAGAAGGAAATTTAACAGGTCATTTCTGTGGTACTTCACTACCGAGTAATATAACAACTGCGGAAGCATTTTGGATTAAATTCAGAAGTAATGGAGACAATGGAGGAAGAGGATTTTTACTAGATTATAGTATACGTAAGTGATATTTTATAAACTTGTAGCGGCTTTTGTTTTATTTGCTTAGAAAAATAACATATGTGAGAAGAAAAGAAATAGTCATGTTTCGATGTTCGGTTTAATAGTCCACAGCAGTAACCATCGCGCAAACACACAAGTATACCGTGGAGTTTATAGTGAACAGCTGAGTAAATATGGGCTGTTCAAGAGAAGTCGTGTGATGTCATAATAAATTATTCACACATACTATTCTGGAAATAATTTTAGAATTAATCGGAATTACAATAACGCTGTTAAGATTTTTACTTTGTGATTTACAAATTATTTAAAAAAAATTGAAACTTGACTTCCTTTTTTTTTTCAAGGAATGATATAATGAAATCCTTTTTACAAAATGATGTTTAAAAGTATTATTGTTATTTTGGTAATTTCTCATACAGTTTTTTAACAGTATACTGAGTCAAGCGATATAAATAATGTAAATTTCATTTTACATAATTCCTTTTTAAATCTTATCTTCTAGTGCATGGCAATGACCTTCAGGGAGCTAGTGGATACTTTACAAATCCTGGTTATCCAGGTTACTATAAAGAAACTGGTGAACTTACATGGAGAATAACTGTTGATAATTATATGGTTATGTCTTTGAGTTTCCTGTCATATTACATTGAATATGGAGGAAACTGTTCAGCACAATTAATGGTAATTTATTATTACTATTATTGTTATGGTTATTTGATATCATTATAAGAACATATATTAGGTTAATTTCTTAAATTTCAACTGTCGTAACTGTTTTTTCCTAATGCAATTATTATAGGTATTATGGAAAGTATGCGTAGTGTATAATAATTATGGTTTAACAATTAAGTCCTCAACTAAATCGTCGTGGGAGTCTTCAGTTCAACGAGCCGAAAATTAAACATGTGGGAATTCAGCGTGTACGGTACATGAGATTTTAATATTGTCTCAGACTATAATAATTGTATTGTTCAGTAACATTCATTAGAGGTAATTACAAAATTTATTGTCGTTAACTTATTAGATAATTGACAGAACAAAAGGAGAATAAAACTCTGGACTTTATGTAGAATATAGTGAATTATTTGGTTGCAATACCTTTACATGCTGGGCGCGCATGATAAGTGCGGAAATTGTACGTGTCTGACAGGCTGTAATAATTCAAGAATGTGCGCTGTATGAGGTGCCAAATAAATATGTACACAAATTACCTATGGCCAAAATGTGTCTGTGCGCTTTTTGTGTCCACCACAAAACACGATGTGTATGCACTAAGTCAATTACCGTGTAATATAGTTAATTTACGTTTACGTCAATTTCTGAAAATACTTGATTTTTAAGAATGTCGTAAGTTGATCCTGTACGTAATACAGTTTTATTTAGTATATTAGCATTATACTATTGTGTAACTGATGGTTTGTTTAACCCAAATTAACCCTTTATTAGTCAAAATATTACAATAGGAAGATTCATCCCATTAAAAAAACGAATTAAGTAATTATCTAACTTATTTCTCTTCAGATTTATGATGGTTACGATGAGACTGCTACAGTATTACTAAATTCATGTGATGAACCATATGGGCGACTGGGAGTGTTAACTTCAACTTCAAATGTGGTATTCGTAAAATTTATCGCTTTAGCCTCTCGATATGGATCAATTTTCAAAGTACATTGGATCCAGATGTATCCACAATACAGCCCTCCTGTTCAGGAACTTCCACAAGTTTCTTCAGGTATTGAAATTTAGTAGGTTAATTGAAATTATGGCATATAAAGCATTGAAGCCATTAGAGAATTGAATTTATTAGGAAAAAATATTTTATTATTTATGACAACTACTAAGTTAAAGAACTCAGTATTATGTATATATTTTTGTACATTTTCTTAATCAAAATAGTAGAGTGTTTCTCATTTATATTCCAAAGTTAAATATACTGACAATATTAAATTAAGTTTTGAAATTTATATTACATCATTTGTTACAATTAAACATTGAATCTTTGAAAAATTAATGAATTGAATCGCCGTTGGTATAAATTAATATACACAGTAAATTGTTTCACAAAGAGGATGTCTCATGTGATATAATTGCCTTTATATAACAGTTTTAGTTCATATTATAAAAATAATATTACAGTACTTTGGGTTGCTGTCTGTATAAAACTCAGTTTAGTACAAAATATGTATTTTGTTTTAGAATTCACATTAGGTAAGCTTCAAGAGAACAATCATAACATATAATGGAGACTCTGTTCCGAAAGTGTATGTTTTACAGCAAATCGTTGGAAAAAATTGCAAACATAAAGTATTTAGAGAAGACAAAGAGGGATAACATACATTGTTAATATTAAAATGGTTTAACCTGTTGTAACCTGCACAACAATAAAATACAGAGAAATATTCCCACATAATTATGCTGACTTGATTTTTATTTGTCCTTCATTGTTGTATCGAATGCAACATATACACCATTTTGTTTATCCGATTTCATATTTTCCATATACAGATTGTGGAGGAAACATTTATCTACAAAACATGGTAAACGACACATCTATTGAAAGTCCTGGTTATCCAATTGGATATGCTTTTAATTTGAATTGCGAATGGATAATTGAAACAGATGCAGATAGAAGAATACAAATAATTCCAACTTATATGGATTTAGGAGGCTGGTGGAGGTGTAATTGGGGTGATCGAGTTGAAATATACGATGGTACGTTCAAAACTCATTCAATATGTCATGCTATTTATTTTATTATTTATCCTTTACAGTAATACTAATTTTTGTATCCAAGTTTCTACAGGTTTTTAAAAAAAAAATACCAAATTATACAAGATGAACTAAGAAATTAGCATAAATATGTACAAGTACTACTATTTGATGAAACATAGAATAAGGAAAATTGCAAATCTCTCAAAACTACTTCTTCCATTATTTTAATTTCCTGTAGAAATTTTTAAAACATACAAATTATTGCCAACTTCTTCTGTTCACAATGAAAGTAGCTTCATGACTACTTTAAAATGATCATGTTATAAAACTTCCTTCTTAATGTATACACACTTTAATGATTCTATAGCGAAATGTTTGTTACCAGCCATTTTGTGTCCTAACTAAACAAGTGTATTACATAGGAGTCTAATAATAAAATTTCTTAAATTGAGAAGTATTCAGTTAAAATATTCTTCTCTACAGGTATTAATGGTCGACCTGAATGGGGTGAGGAAATGCATTCTTACTGTTTGAGAGGTGATATATACACTATGCCACTCTATTCTTCAGGAAGATTTCTCAAAGTTGCATTTAAAACAGATAACTATGGAAATAGAACAGGATTTGCATTAAATGTTAAAGCTGGTAAGTAAACATCAATTAAGAATTTTTTAATTAATTGCTAATTAATTAATTTTGCTGTACAGTTTGTGGTGGAAATATAACAGCTTCTGAAGGGCTTGTAAGATCTCCTTATTACCCGAGTGATTATCGTGCTGGATTGGCTTGTGAATGGGTTGTCACTGTTGGTCGGGCCAAACGAATGTCAGTTGAACTAACATATCTTAGTATTCCCAAAGAGAGCGATAATTGTGGAGATAGTTATCTTATTGTAGGTAAAGAACATTTCATTTCACGAAGATTTTGATATATTTTTCTTTTTTTAGTTACGTAATGGTGAGTCCTACACTTCTCCATATTTGGGAACTGGAAAATATTGTGGAACTACAATTCCAATATTACCTGATACCACTGGAAATAAGTTACATATCAAATTTAATAGTGGAGGTCGGACAGGAGGGGTAAGGTTGTAATAGATACTTTTTTTGTAATTCGCCAAATTTGCAATTTTGTCAGTTTGTGTAGTTCGTTCCGAAATATGGTAATCAAAATATTTGTGTCATTTCAAAGTGTAAACAGCATATTCAGTGCTATTGTGTTGATCTGACTGTGTAAGTAGTATAAGCAATGCCTTAGTAAAAATTGTATTTTAGACTGAAAAGGATCTATGGAAGTTACTCTATCTAATGATGTCATCATTGTTACGAAATAAGTTGTGCAAGTTAATTAAATATTTAACATGTATTTTGTGGAACTCTCTGCGTTCACACAATAATATCTGTATCATGATGGAAAAAAGTTAAAGTTTTGAATGTGGATGAAATCAGGTTTTTTACACATAACAAAATTCTAGGTTTATTTAAGGTAATTTTCTCTCCTTTTCAGTTTTTGTAAGGACTTACTGCCTACGTCGGCAATAGTCGCATATATCTCAGTGTTTCTGGAGTCCGAGTTTAATCGAATTTGGTATATCTCCACTCGATGTAAAACTAATTTCACTCTAGCGGAAACTCTCATGAAAAACTCTGAACAACTCGGAAATCGAGTTGGATCGAAATATGCCGATGACTCAACTTGAAAACCCAGTTGGACGAGTAATAATAAAGCCTTTCTGGGGTTGAAATTATATTTTATAATTAATTAATTTTCTAAATCTAGAATTTGTAATTTGAATAAAGAAAATTCATAAATATCAGATACCGGTATGTGACCAAATCATATATTTAAAAAAAATCATTTCCTTTCAGGGTTTTGTGCTTCATTTTACTGAACTTGCTGCAGGATGTGGAGGCCATCATATTTTAACCCATCAAAACCGTAACTTTACATTTAATTCTGTTAATTATCCAAATATTCCATTACCACATTCAGAATGTGATTGGGTAATATTAGCTCCATCAGGAGAAGTAGTTCAATTGGATATTGTGAAACTTGATGTCACAATTGCATATGGGTAAGTACGGTATCTGTAGACAGTTTATTGTAATTACTGGCCACAATATTAAAAAAAACATGAATTATGGTGTGCTACATGTTTTATTATTGAAATAAATTAAATTGAACATTCTGTATAGTTTCTGCATTGAACTATGTTTTCAAGTACTTCGATGAGTTAATAATTATAGTGGTGTTTCTCTTATTGATACTTGTTGTGACAGCACTGTCTTATTAATTTAGACTAAATACGTATATATCTCTTATGTCAGTGCCGTCTAATTTATTATTTTAATCGTTTCGTAGTGTGTAAATTAAGGGAGAACACAATGATGTTTTAATTTAGGTTAATTCTTTATTTTAATGTGACCACTTGTCGCTATTTTTCAAGACTTTTAAAACGTTAATAAAGTATTTTAAAGGAAAATTTGATGAAGTACCAATAAACACAACTTTAAAATTGAATTTAAAAGGTTTCAATTTCAATCTTAAAAATGTCTCACTTGATTCTTTTAAAGTATAAAATGACATTCAGCACAGTATCGTATTATCCCATCATTTATATATAGTTTTGAATATTTTCAAAACACTTTTTCACAATGAAAAAATATGAGCTAATTATAATTTTGAAATCGTGGAAGGATTGTGATTTGAAAGTTACGAAAGAAGTCAAAGAACTTAGAATTCAGTGAAGTGATGAAATTTTGTCTTGTAGTTGCAACCTTGCTTACGTTGAAGTACGAGATGGAGGTAGTATTTCATCACCTTTAATTGGACGATACTGTCGTGAAATACCAGGAACCATAGTGGCAACATCTAATGCTTTATTTGTTAGATACTACACAGATGCTCCTGATCCAAAATCTGGCTTCCAAGCACATGCTACTATTGGTAAATTGCGCATCAGTGTTAAAATGCAAATATCAAACTTTTTCTAATTCATTTTTTTCTTCTTAGCAATATGTGGTGGTACCTTTGTGGGAAGTTCAGGAATAATAACATCACCAAATTATCCTCAAGTATATGGAAATAATTTAAATTGCACATGGACAATTAGAGGTCCTGTAGGCCATACAATCACATTGGAATTTATGAATTTTAACCTTCCATTTCGAAGGAATTGTAACGGATCAGATTACGTAGAAATTCAACAAAGATTTAATGGAACTGGTATGGGTCAAAAACATTGCATAATCTATATTATTTAAAGAGAGTTTGTCTGTATAAAAGTTTTGAAGTTTAATATTTATTCATGTACTAAAGATTAAATGAATACGGTATGCTTCGGCAAATAGTCTTTATTTGACTAACATTTCGAATTACAACTTAATTCTTGATTATATACAGCAAACAGTCAGCATTCTCAGTAATATGATTGCTTTTTTTTTATCTAAAACAACAGTTTTGAGATATGTCATAACAGGAAATTTGGTAATAATTTTGAAAATACATAAAACTCTATACAGAATAATAATAAGAAAACAGAGCGCATTGGCATTCACTGCTAGTAGATAAAACAGCGCGTTTGTTTCCACTTCATTACGAATTTCCAGATATCTCAAGATGGCTTCTTTTCCTACTTTACAATTAATTCTCATTTTATTTATTTGTTTGTTCCGTGAAGAAACATTAGGTACCTTCTGTTCCGATACATTACCAGGAGATATAACTAGTGGTAGTAATATTGTAGATATTAAACTCATCACTGATGGAAGAACTCAACAACAAAATGGATTTCGTATTCGATACAATGCCAGTGTTGAAGGTAAAGTAAAAATCTATTAGATTACATTCGTTTTTACTCTGTCAGTATTACATTGCAGTATTATTTTCTACTGTCGAAACCAAATCTAGGATTGTGAAAATCATCCGTGATTGTAAAGTTGTCGCACTCGAGTAAGATTCAAGTGGAACATTTTTATTTCGAGAAATATCAATATTGTATGTTATTATAATTTAATTCAAAGGAATTTTGGCAAATCTCGTAATATTAATTTAAATATCAAAGGTTATTATATTATACTGAATATTAGAGGACCATAGGATTCAACAGTCGGGTGGTTTGATACCTTTGATCCCACAAACAGACAAACGGCGGACTGCCTTCACCTATGTAGGAAAGAGTGGCAAGGATAGGTAGAGAGCACGACAGCGGTTTCGACCCATAAGGTCAAAATCAGGTACACTAGGAACGTTGCTAAGATTCCCCTCATAATATGTGGCGATTATTTACACTACGCCGTGGCCCACTAGACTAGCAAGATCAGGTGAAAGACGGGAGAGTTAAATGAGTATTTAACTCACAGGATGAGTTTGACTGTATGATTAGATTTTATTCATAATATTGAGTGTTCATATTACAGATATTTTTATTAAAATATTAACCTACTATTTCCGTACACAATTTGCGGTTTGTGAATAAAATTCAGCCATAAAAGTATAAAAAGTGTGGAAGAATTGACTAGCGGATAGAGAACTTTTAGTGAATTTTTGTTACATTAACCTAAGACAGTATTAATGATTTCAAATTTCCTGCACTAAACTTATAGAATCCACTGTTACATTGTTAAAAACAAGTCAATATAGCTGAAAGTCCTGTCCATCTTCTGCTAGTTACCATACATATAAAACTAATTAATTTTTTAAAGGTTGTGGAGGTGAATACACCACTCCTTCTGGAACTATCCAATCTCCAGGATATCCAAATGGTCATCCACTAGGTAGATTCTGTCAGTGGAATATAGCAGTTGAAGAAGGAAGAAGTGTTACTTTGGAATTCATTGATTTTGATCTCAGTAGTCCTCTTTATGGAACATATTGTTCAGATGCCGTTCACGTAAGAATTGAATAAATATTTACTTCCATGAGCAAGATTCATACTACACATTACAATACAATATATCGTAAGCTATATGGTGTAAACATTATTTTATTGATTAAATTTAGAAATAACATGTGTTTGCACAGTAGTAATAAAATATGAAGACACTGAATTGCTGGTGAATCTGAGAGAGTCAAAGATGTGTAGAAATAACAAATTGCGGGAAAAAAGTTATTTTAGAAGTTGAATCCAATATTCGCTATTGGTTATTGAGAAAATATTGAAAAACACTGTAGATCATACCATAAAAAGCAGTTATTAATAAATATAAGATCACTAGTATTCCATTCCAAGAAAAAATTATTCCATTCCAAGAAAAAAAATTGCTACATTAAAGCTTAACGAAGTTATTTTTCGCCACTCCGGGCGTTTTTTGCTTTGAATTACAGAATATTTATAATATTTTCTACTTGGCAGATAACTAATGGACCTGAGTACAGAGGTAGATTATTATATCAATGTGGTTCCACTCTTCCACCACCTGTTCAATCTACATCCAATCTTATGTCAGTAAATTTCTATGCTAGAGGATATTCAAGTCATCGTGGATTCAAAGCTAGATACACATCAGAACAACCAGCTTGTAAGTAATAGTTTTTATTCTTGTTAGGTATAATTTATTTATACGATTACTTTCAAATTTTCATCTCAGTTTGAGTAAAATGATCTTCCAACATATAATTAGCCAATATATGCTGCTAACCATCAGTTAATCGTGAAGTGTTCTCAATATTTGTAATGATTTCTGTAATGACAATAAACACAACAATAGTTTGTTACGACGGAGGCTAAGTGGCATTTTTCTTGGGTTTAACCACTTATTGAAACACAATATTTCTTCAGGACGTTTCGCCTTTATTAATGGGTGGACCATTAATTCCACATAATCATCTCGAAAATATAACTCATGCCATCAGAAAGTTTATAATTGAAAGCAAATTGGTACACAGAATATAAAGAAATGTATTAAGTTTTGAAAAGCAACGGGGTGAAAGGAATAATAATTATCCAAAACGCCCAATAAACATCCTAATCAATCAATCAATCAAGCCTTTATTAATGAAAAGGCTTTATCAACTGTACGTAAAAAGAACTTCATTTTTATGAAAGAACTTCACAGTTGATAAAGCCTTTTCGTTGATAAAGGCGAAATGTCCGGAAGAAATATTGTGTTTCAATAAGTGGTTAGACCCGAGCAGAACTATTTAATACAACAATACTTTATGTTGTAAACCTTTTTTCCAGTATTCTTGAATATTGAAATAAATGTTTACAACATAAACTATTGTTGTGTTTGTTATTGATTATTACAATCCAGTACATCATCATGAAAGTATTTGAACTTTGTTATGGTGTTATAAGGTAAATAGAAAATCGGATACTGCGTAAGCAAAATAATAATGAAATACGTGATTTATGGGTAAAATTATAAAGTGCAGTTTACAGACAATTAGCTGAGTATATCTTTATGATGATATATTGTGTTTCGATTGCTTTTTCCAGCTTCATAATAATATGAGATGCATTATAATCATGAATGTCATATGAACATTAGTGTCATTTTAACTGTTTTAGTTATTCCTTACTTATTTGTATGTACATTCAAATAAGTTTTCTGGTTATAGTCTCGTGGAAATATTGAATAATAATAATAATATTTATAATCAAATGCTAAACCAGTTAAAGATTTATGAACGTAAATAAAAACTATGAACGTAAATAAAAAAATAAAAAAAATTAGAAAAGAAAAATATATTTTAAAATAACAACTATTCTGTAACAAAATATCAAGAAGCTTTATATTTTTTTTATTCCAGTGTGTGGAGGATATTTAACTAACTCGAGTGGCATAATAACTTCTCCTGGGTATGAAAGTGGCAACTACTCGAATAACCTTTTATGTAAATGGCATTTTGTGCATAACAATCTACACAATTTTTCCATTATATTTAAAGTTCAAGATACATACCTAGAACTATGCCCTCACGACCAATTACAAATAAACACAGGTAAATACTTGTAAACTTGCATAATTATTAGAATGGTTTTGTACATATAATTATGAGAATGTTTTTTTTACATAATGTACAGGTACTGTAGGTGACAGTGCGATAAGATTAAAATAGTAGACAGGAACAATTTTTTTTTTCACGAACAAAATAATAGAGTAATATCTTAGTAAAGTATATCGTATCCAGTATCTTTTCTTATTGTTGATAATTCATCTTCAAAATTCTGGATTAGACAATATAATTTATGTAATTTGTAAATGTTTATATTTAAAAGATAGCAAATGAAACGTCATTCCAGAGTTATTTTAACAAATCATTATTTTCCTTTGTATGATACGACATTTTTCATACTCATGTTCTACTTCTTTAGAATTGGATGGCCGAAAAACTTTACTTCATAGAATATGTGGAAATACGACAAGTTTAATTACTGCAAGTCCATATTATAATACATGGATTACATTTGCGGTAAGAACAAAGAATATGTAAATCATATTTTATTAAATACATTTAACTTTTATGTTCTAAATGAAGTTTTCTCTGAACTGCTGAAGGAATTGAATATAATTTACAAGTGCGCACGTTCATATAGTATTTTGTTTCAGAGTGACCTTTCAGTAGTCTACAAAGGATTTAAATTGAGCTACAATATTAATTCTTGTGGAGGCGTATTTACAGCCCCAATTGAAGGATCAATTATTACTCCAAATTATCCACAAGCATATCCATCAAATACTGGTTGTATGTGGTTAATTAAGTACCCTGAAGGACAACAGATTAAGGTAAAGAAAATGTTGATGAAACCAACTTCACTGTAAAATTGTTACTTCGTTTACTCTGCATAACGTATTAGCACATCATTGTTTATTGGATATGAACTTTTGTAATCTTATTGAACATAATTATATTAGCGATATTCTTGGTTCATACGTTTTTGCTAACATACCTGCAGTTTTTCGAAGTTCCAGAACTCATCATTTCTTTTACGTTTTCATCCTTCAGATATTTTAGCATTTTTCTCTTAAAGTTTTTCTGATTCCTACCATTCATTATATAATACTTTCAAACTCACTAATACTGGCTTGATAATATAATTTGTCTGTATCACTTTATTCACGAGCTAAATCCATTAAAGGGTTACTTGCAGCTAAATTGACTTTTCTGATATTATAACATAATATTACTCTTGTTGATATAAATAACCCATATCATTTTTCTTACCTCCCAAAAATCGCCGTTTGTGGAGATATTCACCTTAGAAAATGCTGTAAAATAAGCTGTAAGTTAGCGGAGCAAGCGTGGGCGAAAACGAGACAGCTACTAATATGTGAATAAAATGATTAATTTGCATTGTTGTTAAGTTAGTTTTGCTACTACTTCATAGGTTTGCTCTGATATGTGTTTTTCAGTGACTAATTTGCCTATAGTCGCAAGGTAGCGAAGATAAACATTTCGCTTTGTGCTACCTTGTAGAACTTCTATAAATAAAAATATCTCTTGATCCGTTGGGTCAAAAATTGTGAAAAAAAAAATTTTAATGTTTTTTAAAAATGTAAAGCACAAGAAAATTACAGAAAACGAAAAATTCATTAGGTGCATGTAACCCTGTAAATTATGATCTATCATAAACTTATCATATAAACCAAAATTTAAAAGAATTTCCTTATTTTAAAGTTTAGCAGCACTCCGAAAGTTAGATTAATCTATTACCAGTATTATGAGTTACATGACTTTCTGAACTATCTGCCAGGTCATGAAATGCTTAGATCCTGTACAAATGTGCTCGAAGTGAATGATAAATCAAAACAATAAAGCATATTATATTTTCATTCCCTGTCCATTTTTTATAGGTGACCTTTATTGATTTTAAATTGGAGAATAATATAAATAATGATTATTTACTGATACGTAATGGAGGAAGTGGAAATTCTCCTGTCTTAGGTAAATTCAGTGGTGAAACTGCTCCTTCGCCATTCACTTCAGCAAGTAATGTATTATGGATTGAATTTCATAGCAATTCAGCAGTACAAGAAAGAGGGTTTGCATTTCAAACAGAAGGAGTAGAAGCAGGTGAGAATTAGTTGATATTATATTTATTTTGCCGGGAAAGGAAATTTCACTCTTTTACATTTGTATGAATGTCTTAGATGTGGATTTTAATGTAAATTGTGCAATACGTTTATTTACGACCCTCTGTCTTGGATGATGTAGGGTAGTTGGTAATTTCAATGAATAATATGAAGAGGCGTTTTAATTTTCACTTTCTTCTGCATGAAAGAACTTCGTAGAAAACATTTTTCAAACGTTCCAAAGTTGCAGTATAAAATGAGGATAATTAATGGAACACGGCATACCAAGCACATGCAAAATATGTAAGGATGTTACGAAGACAGCTTGAGTGATTGAAATAATAATTTTCACTACATTCTTGCAACAGTTTTTTTGTTTTCACATTGTTATTATACTTATTCCATCAGTATTACACTCTTTTTTGTTTCAGTATAAATTCGTGTATCTATATGACTATGTGCTACTTCCGTGCATTTCTTTATTGTTTTAGTTCACCACAACACAAACAACACGTTTGAACTGATTCTTAGAAAATTGTTTATTCCAATTGACATATAATAAAAAAAAAGACAGTATAAGATGTTCCAATTCAATCATTTTCAAATAATTATGATTTTTTGTGAACTAGAAACTGAAAATAATTCAATTTTTTTTCATATTGAAGGTTGTGGTGGTGTATTCCACGATAGCAGAGGTAGTTTAACATCACCTAGCTACCCAAGTCATTATCCACACAATGCAGAATGTGATTGGGAAATAACTTTAGAAGAAGGATTTAAAGTTAATGCTACATTCGTTGGAAGATTTGATCTTGAAAATAGTACAAACTGTAAGGACGATTCTGTCCAGGTAATTTGCCACAGAAAGACTCAACATTATAATTGAAACTATGTGACTAATATATTTCTATGTTTCAGATTTTAAACAAGGATGGATCTAATATAACTTCAATACTAAAAAGTTGTGGAAAGCAAAAACCACCGGGATATTATGTTTCTTCTGCTAATTCTTTTAAAGTCAAATTTCAATCAGATGGTGACGTAGATGGAGATGGATTTAAAGTATGGGATATGGAAATTTTAATCGTTTTTACTTATTTTTTGTCCATTCGTTGTTTTGTTGTTTTCAATAATGTTTTCTAGTTCAAGAATACGAACTTAAGTATTTTTAATGACTTTGATTTAAAATCACGTAAATTACAGTTACATCAACATTGTCATTCTGAAATACAATATAGAAAATGGCACATTTAACATCGTATTTTTGTATCATGATATTAATAATTTTCGGGGAAAAAAAATGAAAATGAAAATTTTATGTACATATGAATGGTTAATATTTGATTCTGAAATGATCTTCAATTAAAATTTCAACTGCTATAATGAGTGCTATAAATATTATAATAACACAACGAAAACAGTCATTTGTACGTCTTTGCTTTATTATTTTCTTTACGTGTTCGTTTCTAGCTTCTATGGACTTCAACATGTGGTGCTACCTATACTGATAAAGATGGAAGAGTCACATCTCCTGGATATCCAAACTCATATAAAAATAATTTACAATGTGAATATATCATTATAACTGATCCAAATGATTATATTATTGTGGAATTCGAAGAACCTTTCAACATTGAAGGTATATTATTCAATAATGAAATACAATAAAGGATAACATGTGAGAAATTTACTTATGAGAGGCCTTTTTAACATGGTTTTATCGATATTTTAGAGATTACAGTATAATATTGTATTTTAGAAAATTTGTTATATAGAAATTCACTGATACACAAAACAGCAATTTCGCAAAACTAGTACTTTCGGTTCATTATTTTTATTTTATTAATTTACGCATTTACCAAATATAAGTGTATCACACCGGATCTTAGAGTTGCAGTTTTGAGCCATAATGCAAAAAAATACACTTATTTATACATTATTCTGGTGAAAATAATATTCTCACTACAAACTTTAAATCTGATTTAGGTGAAAACGAAGAACCATGCTATTATGATTATGTAAGGCTCTTTGAAGGAGACAATACTTATCCAATGGGAACATATTGTGGTACTAATTTACCAGCAACAAGGTCAGCAAGAGGAAAATTAAGAGTTACATTTCAAACTGATTTCAGTATTACTGGCTTAGGATTCAAATTAAAATACACCGTACAACGTAAGTACATCATACATTTTTATCTAATATATTACAAGTTCAATTTTATTTTCACGTTTTTTTTTTTTTTTTTTAAGAATGTGGTGGAAACATTACTGCACCTACGATAATCAAATCACCAGGACATCCAATTCGGTCACCTAACAATGCGAATTGTACCTGGAAAATTACAGCTCCAGAGCACAAACTGGTTCGCCTTTTGTAAGTGTAGAAATATAAAGCACTAAATATTGTTTTTTTGTAACAAATAGTAGTAAATATAGAAAAATATGGTAACTTTTTACTATAGAGTAGACTATGCAAATATTCCGTAAGATGTAAAATAAGATCTGTGGTGATGAAAACCAATGCTATAAACGTTTATACGAATCCGACGGGGTTCTGAGTTGAAACTTTCAACTGCTTGTTGACACACATATATAAGAAACAAAAGGAAGTTCATTTATTATAATACCATGATTTAATAATATAATAGTGAAACGCAGAGCAATTTCTGTCAGACATACTATTTAAAGGGTTACCTGCAGATAATGAATTTCCAATTTTCTGTGGTTTTCTTGTGCTTTCCATTATTAAAAAAAAGTTTGGCATTTGACCGTTAAAGAGATATTTTGATTTGCAGAAATGCTACGATAGAGATATTTGGTTAGAAGCTTTTTTTGAAAGCAGTCCTCAAGAGTAGTGTACGGATTGGTTGGAATGTGTGTATGACATCATAAACTTAAAAAACTTTGTTACAGTTTACATAATCAGCAGGTTATTCTTGAAGGCTGCTTCAAAAAAACCTTAAAGCCAAATCTCATAATTGTAGCAAAAAACGGCCTGAAACCACTGAGACAAACCATGTTGCTTCCGTTCGCTATTTCGCGAAAATACGCAGACTGCTTAAAGGAAAACATTTATCGTAAGATATCTATAAAATAGAAACCAAATTGACCCTACAAATAGGCAGAATAACCATTTTATTGAGATATCAGCAGTTGTTTGTTTTCGACCGTGCTTGCATGTTACCTTGCAGGACATTTTATAATGCCCATTCTCAGTTACCTGTGAATTTTGAATGGTTAGAAAAATAATGTGAATTAATTATACCAGAAATATTAATATTTTGTGATTAAATAAGAAAACTCGATTTAGTTTCAAGTAACCCTTTAAATATTATATATAAAATATAATATAAGTTATTTTTATACATTTTAGTTCATCAAGCACCGTTTTTCTGTTCTCAGGTTTATCAATATGACAATGCAAAGTTCTTGGAGTTGCTATTATGGACACGTTAGTGTATTTGAGGGTGCTTTAATAGATAGTACTAAAAGATTGGGAAGGTATTGTGGAAATATGTTACATCCTGAACTTCAAATAAAATCAAAAGGATCAGTTATGACTGTTCAGTTTTACAATGGTCATTGGGCTCAAAGTGATGGATTTGCTGCAGCCATTGATTTTGTTCTTGGTAAATTACGATTATTTTAGACTTTCTCTTTTGTTGTTATAAACTATTACAACATTTTTTATTTTATTTTAGGACCAAATGATGGATGTGGAGGAGTTATTAATGCTAGTACAACTGCTCAAACAATTCGATCTATTGATAGTAATAATGATGGAAAATATGAACCTAATTTAGATTGTGAATGGTTAATTATTGGTGCTGACTTTCATACATTGGTTTTACAAATTACTCTATTAGATATTGAAGCACCTGATCGTGGCTCAGATTGTCCATGGGATTATTTAGAGGTACATTGGTTGCATATTCCTGGTTAGGAGCTATATATTAGTAACTACAATTTTCATTAATATTACCAAGAAGTAATCACGGGAGAAGGAACATTGCCCTATCTTTTTCCTTATGCCATCTGTTGTACCACACCAGCGCTTCTTTCTAACAGAATCGGAAATATTTTCGTAACAGGGCTTATGGGGATCGTGACGTCACAAACTGGTTTGGGATGGATGGAATCGTCACAAGTTTGCTAGTGCGCATGCGATTCTCCACAACAGATGTATAGTTCAAACCCAATGGTTAATCCTTCTTCGTAATCACTTCTTGATATTATTGAAACAATTTAATGTAACATGATCTAAATTTCTAAGCATAAGAATTTTCGTTATGTACATATAGCTCAAATATACATGTAATTAATACCTAATTCTTCCCCCCCCCCCTCCATTAAACGTGATCTGATAACAAGTAAAAGAACACAGTCTTATCTTAATAAAATAACTATATAAGTCAGTATTAGGTACATAGAGTAATGGGATTAGTAAAAGTTTAAGACTTGTTCAAAGTGATAATGCAATAAGGTGATTTCATTCTATCTTTGAAAGGTTCGAGATGGTCCTGGACCTTTATCACAAGTTTTAGGTAAATTTTGCGGGAATTCAACTCCACCAATTATTCATTCCAGTAGAAATATTATATGGATACGATTTGTATCAGACGATACACATCAAAGAAGAGGATTTACTGCATCTGTATCTTCAGCACTTTGTAAGTAATAATCCAAAGAAAAAGATTCATGCGAAATAAAGGGAAGAAAAGAGATTATTAAAAAAAACTAAACGCGACTTGGCATTTCATTGTTAAATACATTTTCTTACACGTACTAATACAGCTTGAATGCTGTGGGCACTATTTTTATCCATACAAATTTTGAATAGCTTTTATAGTAAGCAATATAGTGTTTGCAGTTATGACCACAATCAGCATTTAGTGACAAAGTATATTCATTAATTACTTCTTCATCTTATATAATTACGCTAGATGAAAAATACGCTTTTCTAAGATTTTTCGTTGAAGTGGATATATGCAACTAGAAGTCAACTTCTTCTTTTTGGACCCATCCATGCATAGCACTGGTTGAGGTAAATAATTCCACTTTATACAGACTACAATTTATGGTACATGCTGGCCAGACATTTAGACGCAGAATTACATCATGCCTGCAGATGGTATACTGATGGATACTGCTGTCCTCCACAAGGGGTCAATTAATCCTACTCTCTTTATGCAGGAATTATGGCAGTCACCTTTCTGAATATAGAATTTTGTTTGAGCAGTTACAGGCTCAAATTGACTTACCAACAAATGATCCTTTTGATTATATTAGAATGGAATAGAATAGAATTTTTATTGCTGTCGGCAATGCCCATACAATAATTTGGAGAGACGTACAGTAATTACATTTCATAATCCTATTAAATCATTAATATGCACCACTTCCTTGACAAAATAATAAATTGATAGATATTTATTACTGTTACATTTTCAAAAATATATCTAAAAATCTCTTTAGGAATATTTAAATTGCAATGATTATTCAAAAGATATTTAACTCGAGGAGCCTTATAGCATAAACATGTACAAAACACATGATGTAGATTTTAATTATATTGATGTTCTGTAAAAATTAAGTGAAAACATATGCACTTAAAGATGTTCGAATTGCACTTGTAAGTTTTACCGGAAATTGATTTATTAAGTTATGAAATGACTCAATGTCATACTTGAGCATGCACAAAAAGAACTGTTCAACACGTAAAACTGTTTAAACAATTGTTAATTTCAATATTTAATAAGATTAGTAATCGTTATAAACACTCATAAGTAAACATTCTAAGTACTTCTAAGTGCAGTACAATCATTACTTATGATATTCCATTCCTCACTTATAACTGTCTTGCACTTATTTCGACTGCTTAGAAAATTACTATTACTGATGAGTTAATGATTGCAAAACGTTACCTGTTAATTATTAAAATGATTGTTGGTTATATGAATGTATAATTAGCTTCACTATACTAAAACATTTTCATCAATAAGACATCTAAATAGTGTGTAAAATAGATTATCTAACTATTTAATAATACATGTTTAATTTCAGCTCAGTGTGGAGCCACTTTTATTTTAGAGGCTGATGAACAAAACGGAATTAAAAAGACATTTACATCACCTAATTATCCTTCAAATTACCCACTGAATGTAAGATGTAGGTGGATTGTTGATTCTCCTTACGACTGGGGTAATATTCATTTACGATTCAAAGATATCGATATAGAAAAAAGTAGAAACTGTCAAAATGATAAACTTCAAGTACGAGATCTGCTTTCTCATGATAGAGTAAGACAATCACATTTTAAAAGTCAGTATTGGTTTTGTATTCCAATTTTTTATTTTTAGTCATTTTCTGTGAGCAACGAAGCATCCTATATATATACTGGACAAAGAAGTTGGAGACATAGATTTGCTTGGGAAAATATGGTAAGCTATAGCTATATGTACAGGACGCAGTCTAAGTTTGGAGACTCGATCTTCATTTCCGAACCGTTTAAGTTGTTATGTTACTGAACTATTTTTAAGTCAATTTTGAACATGTACGAAGGTTTACAAATATAAACAGGAATTTCTTTATTATTTTTTTATTTTTCGCTGTGTAAGTGGTGTCAATTACATAGAGTTTTAGAGGAGTTGTTCAAGCAGCTGCCTTTACTTTTGCTAGAACGACAAACAGCATGGTATAGATCAGCCACCAAAGCCAGAAGTCAGTATTTCTGCAATATCTCCAGAAATACTGACTTCTGACTTTTGTGGTTGATCTGTACCAAGCCGAAAATAGCAAGTGAGATTAGCCTCAAACGAGACAAGAGATATTACAGTAGCCTTGACGCTACGATATGATCAGTTGCTAAAACTAACACCTGACTGAGTTAGTTTCTTTATATACTCATTTATAGTTTGAAAAATGTACAAGCTGTTTACCATAATTTGCAAATTCACCTTTCCGATATAGTTTGTTGCTACTTCATAGCGGTATTCTTTTGAATAACTCACTAACAGAATATTTGTTGAATCATTTGGAGCTATCTTTTTTCTTTCTTTCTAACTTCCACCAACGTTACTGGCATATTACTATAAATATAATTAACTGCTGATAATTTGAAATTTCAACTAGATATTTCAATACGCCGACTGAAGTGTCGAAGTTTAACTGCCTCACATCACAAACGAAAAAAAAAAGTTGTGAAACTGCAGAACTCACTTTAATTAATTTCTTGATATTTTAAAATTAAACTAATTTTTTTTTTCATGAATTCTAAAAAAAAACTAAAAAAACATGGATGGGAGATTCAATTACTATATACTCTGACTTTGCTTTTATACGAAGTAAAAACACTTTCTTGTTTCGTAGTGAATCTCCTTCAGAAGGCTATATTCTTACGTCAATTTGAAACAATATCATGATTCAAGACTACACAGACTGCGAGTTCCCAAATTAGGGGGATCTTCAATTAAAAGAAAGAAAACGAAAAAAGATTATATTGAGGTGAAAGCAACAAATACGTGAATTAAATGAATATCATGGCTTATTTATTGTAAATAAATCATTCCTGATTGCTAGTGACAGTAAAAACAAACAGTAGCACATTAAATACAGTATTAGTCTTATGGTTGTAAAATTATAATGTTCCTTAAGATTATTATATTCAATGACATATTTTAATCCATTATTTGCAGACAAATCTACTGATAGACCAAACATTCTGTGGTAATACTACACCAGCAGAGATTTATTCTACTGGAAGAAGTCTTGAAATTATATTAATAAGCAATGGTGCAATCGCAGGAAAAGGTTTCAGCTTTGAATACGAGAAAGCAAGTAAGTCGAGCAGCTAATCCACGGCTAAATAATAACCATACCTTACAGAACGATAATATCAGCGATCTACTGACATATGCAGAGCCTTTCCTAAGGATTTTTTGTAACTGCGCAAATATCAATAAATTTCGAAAGTGGTATATATTTTGCTATACAAATTTATACAGATTGGAATGAAATTGTGAAGTCATTCCAAATTTTAATAGAAACTAAAGTGGATGAAATCAATGCGGTGAGAGCAATACGTTAACACTATTTTTGTTGTTAAACTTTTTTTGTAACTAGACGGCAAGTTTCACTGAAAAATTAAAATTCGATAAACTCCTGTATATTATAGTAATTGTAATCAGGTGCGTAGCCAGGATCTAAAAAAAATGGAAGAGATATGCTAAAGCGATGTCGAAGACCTTACGAGGAGCGCCACCATGGTTGGAGCTACGAAGAAAATTTTGATAAATCAACTTGAAAACATCCAATTTTTTGCAAATTTTACAAATATTTTATAAGTTATAGTTAATATTTTTCATATCTCTCTTGTACTTTATTTCCTTTGAAAATAGCTACTACGCAAATCCTAGTTTGTAACTGCGCAAAGCAGTTTTGTAACTACGCATTTTGTGTGTAACTGACCATTAGGAAAGGCCCTGGACATATGTGACAGGAATGAGAAATTTAATAATTATTTTTTTGTGGCGTTATGTAACACTGAAATTTGGCACAATGTAAAGATGAAAAACCTTTGTGTTGGTACTACGTAATATAATTTCTGTGATCAGTACACATAGACCAATAACTTCACCAAGTTTCATGAAAATCGGAGTGGAACAGTTCGCGAAGTTCCCTTGTTAGAAATCTTAGAAAACTTTACGGTTGAAGAATACTAATAAGAATATATTATCTTAGAAACGTGATATATATAACTGATTTACTACTTTCTTCTGTATTGAGAGGGATGCTACTATTTCCTGGAAGTTATATTTACATATATACCACATGAGAAACTGATTTACTACTTTCTTCTGTATTGAGAGGGATGCTACTATTTCCTGGAAGTTATACTTACATACCACATGAGAGAGACGTTTAGGTTGCATAGCAATTATGCCGTAAGGATACTTTCCTATATCCATGCAATGCTTTGATAAAATTCCGCTTAATAAATATTAACCTTTGATTATTGTGACAACAGCTACTTATTTTATTCTGTCAGATAAAATAATACAGAGGAACCATGAAAGCGTTAAAATGTCAGATTAATAGTAAATATTTTCACGGTATTTAAGTATTTTTCAGTGTACTTTTTTCATATTTGACTTCGCTATCTCTCATACATGCCATCTTATTCAGCATCAGTTTTCACAGAAATGTCTTTTAAACCTATCGAATTTATGTTTTATAACTTATGACGACAACAAGTTCCAATATTACTTTACTTATATGAAGGAAAGTTTGTGGTAACATTTTCTTATTAATAATTAAGTTGTCAATCTTTTGAAAGAAAATTTTGAATATTTTACATAAAATGAATCAACACAATTTATTATATTTAACCGTTAGTTTTATTATTTTAATACATATTTTGTTTCAGATTGCCATCAAACACAGTACAAAGGAATTCAAGGAAGAATTTTCAGCCCTCAATGGCCAAATTTTATTCAGAATTACGCTAGCTGCATATTTGAAATAGATGCACCTGTAAATTCAACAATTTCATTATATTTCAACTTATTTAGTGTCAATGCTGATTGTACTTCAGATGGAACTTATTTAAAAGTATGACTGTTTGATTTTACTGTAATTCGTTTCAATTGAATTATTCTCCATTTTTTAGAAAAGTGGAACACATACATTTAGCATATTTCTGGGGTTCTATTAGTACCTTACTTTAACAAGATGACTATTATTTTATCCAACAATTGCTATTTGGTACAAATTTATTGGAAAGCAAAAGTTTATTTTGAATTTAGGGAATAGTTGAGATGAAATTAGAGATACAGTAACGTGTTTTTCTAATAACTGTAAAAAAAGAGAGAAAACAGTATATTGTATATTGCTTTATATTTTAGGTGAAGTATGGAGAAACAAAAGACGATGCAGTGAATTCAGTGAACTTATGTGGCCGTATTCTACCAGATCCAATATTTTCAATTGGATCAAAAATATGGTTCGAAATTCAGAATCGAGGAGATACTAGTAACCGAGGATACGATATGACATATACAACATCCAAAAACGGTAAGAAAATTAGAGATTCTTGTAATACTGGAGGTCGATTAATTTTATTATTAATATTTTCTTCAGGACGGGGTTGTGGTGGTGCCTTATATAATACTAAAGGAAGTTTTACTAGTCCATTGTATCCTGGAAATTACAGTGTAGAATCAGATTGCACGTGGCAAGTGCAAGTAGCAGGGAATTTGAAATTACAACTGACATTTACAAGTATGTATCGTAATTAAACTGAATGCTGACTTTTCTGTTCTTCCAATAGATCATTTATTCTCAGAATGGAATATTTTACTTCAATTTATAATATCATAACTTCGCCTATTCATTTAGCATAGCCCCTCGTTATGTCTAAGTAAGGTTTTCAGTATATGTTCACAATCATCGTTTCTTAATAGTATATTACCTTCAACTTTTCAAAAGTTGAAAATTTTATGTTAAGCTTGACTTTGTACTGCAAAAAATAAATATCTAATTAAAATTCAGTAAGTTTCTAAAATTTTCTAATAACTAACCAAATCTATACCTAATTATTTCATTGTCTATAACAAAGCAAACTATAATCTCTGTAGAAAGAATGCAGCTAACACATGACACTGTTTCCCTCCTTTGTAGTGAAAAATAACTAATTTCATTTCTTCAATATACAAGTATATAACGGTATTTTTTATAATTACTTTCATTAATTGAACTATATATATTCTCCATTTAGCTTTTTCTGTTGGTAGTCAAGCGACTTGTAATTCTGATTATTTGGAATTATATGGTTTCCACATAAATACTGATGCAAAATATCTCCATGGAAGATACTGTTCAACTGTAAGTAAGAGTGTACAATCTTTAATACATATAATTATCAAACCTGTGAAATAATTAATTTTGATTAATTTTTGATAACTTTACAGGAAAAAATAATATTTGACTACTTTTTTTTAACTTTTGACAACTTTACAATTAATTTGCTTACTTTATAAGGTTGTCTTATCTAGCAAATAGAGGAGGAATGGAAGTCAGAGAGGAGGTTGACATCAAATTTTTCAATGCTGGAAGGAACAACATTATAATAGTGCTTGAAGTATGTGTATATTTCACAATACTTTCACTTATTACTGAATGGATGTCGCAGATCCCAAGATGGTGGAGTGTTGGGGAGGAACGAAGGAGAGCGGTATACTTTATACAAAATCTTACGGACCCAAACCGTTTGACCCATCAAGGGTGTTTCTGACATTCCAATAATTGATAATTCTTGTTGACTTATTTATTTTCTTTGACCAAGTTGCGAATTGTATAGAAAATATCCAATTTGAACCACCCAAACAGGTGGTCAACAATAGGTTTACCTGTCAAAACAATTTGAAGACATAACCATTTTGGGTCCGTAAGATATTGGAAGCACTATACAATAATTTTTTATAATAAGTAGCTTTAAGTAGGCTACTCAGTGAAAATAATGCTGAATGCATAATATTATCAAAATATAAGTTTGTATCTACTGCAAAAAACTTGTTGTATCACTATAAAAACTTATCAAATGTATCAGTATAAGCATTTATACGGAAGATTTTTTTTTTCTTGAATAGAAGTTGGAAGTTATGTTATGAATATCTAATAATGTATATATTACAAACAGGAAGTTTTACAGACCTACCTAGTTACTGTATATACATAAGTTCCTTGAAAGATGTTCACAAAGATACATATCAACATTGGATTATATATAAGTTGTGTGTGACTTCAATTGACCTGAAAAGTTTATGTTTACGTAAAAGTTATTTTGAAGTAATGATCTATTCATATGAATAGGATCAAAGACACTTTACTGCAAATTTATTTTTAATATTTTATTTTGCGTTTACTGATAATACTGAAACCTTTCAGAGAAATTAGAGTGAGAATTTGTTATCATACTTACTGATATCTGAAATTTAGTTTAGTTGAAAATATTGTTTAGAGGTAAATCACATTAACTGTCTCATTTATTTGATTTTTATGTATCTTACAGTCACTAATGTTTTTCTGGATTTTCCAGATCATAGTAATGGTTGTTAATTATTCGTAAAATTAAGTTTTCAAAGTGTTAAATCTGGACGTGTAGTATCCTGTTAGTTTTTCCTTACACCGCACAATCTATAATTATTCTATACATAAATCAGACTGATCATTTAGTCAAACAAATGAAACAGAATATGAGAAAGATTATAGACGATGCTCAGTGTGGCCTGAATGCTCATTTGGTGAACTCTCAGCAGCATTAATATCAAACGTTTCATTCCATTTATATATTACTGCCAACAATAAATAAAACAGACTGTATAAAATATTGAGGGATATTCATTCCCTTCTTTTTGTAATCTAATATTTTAACATTTAATAATATACTTACATATTATACCCTATATACTCTGTCTGCCTTTTTAATTCCAATTCTAAAATCTCCGTATACGACGCAAAAAGTAATATTTACTTTAGAATATTGTATTTTTCCGCATGCCAGAGCACCATAGTTCCATACATTGGTGTAATATTCTGAAGGTATGAAACTATTCTGTAGTGAGATAAACTAGAATATTCTCCACTTGTATGGAGAGTGGCAAACAGCACATCTAAAATGCAAAATCGCCATACTTTATGGTGCTATTGTGTATAAAAGGATCGTTGAAATGTATCGCTACTTCACCATATACAGGGTCACCAAAGGGTTCACTTCGAGGTGGGTAGAATCTGAAGAGATAATAATAAAGTAACCTTCAACAGTTTGTGTGGTAAAGGCATACGTGATTGAGAGTTCTGCAGTCATTTGTATATGTATAAAAATATACAATTTTATTTCACGTAATTTCATCTATTATAAAGATCTTGTATTTTGTGAATCTTTTTAAACTTTTATGGTACAGTTGATAAAACCTTTTTATTAATAAAGGTGAAACGTCCTGAAGCTAATTAGTTTGTTTCTTATAAGTGGCCAGACCCAAGACCTATCTTAAAAATGTATTTGAAAGACAAAGCAAATAAGTTGATATTATAACGAGTATTACACATTTAATATATTATCATGAAATATGTTTGGTACAAGATAATTACATTAATAGACCACTTAACCTTAGACCACTTAAATACATGAACTTATATACACTGTAGTTTCCATTAACGTAAGACACAATATGTCATGAAATACAAGAGTAATCTATCTATAACAACGTCTGAAGTTGTTACGTGGATGATTTTTTAAAAATTCTACTGTTATTAAGATCTATTCGAGAAAAACAATTCAAATGAGAAATAACAAGTAATCTAATTCGTTAAAATATTTCAAAGCAAACAGTACAGCAATTCATAAAGTAGTCTAAGTAAACTATTTATTTCCCTCAAGCCATAGCGTTATGGAGTTTTGATACAATCCGTAAAATAAATAAACACAATAGCAACAAAGATATATCCTGTCCTTGTTGAATTCTTGATTACCCTATGTATCCATTTCCCCAAAATCAGTGGTATATATTTGTATGAAAATCCCCATTTGAGAGCAAACTCCACTCGACTACTGAAGTGCTTTTAACGCAAATACAACAAGTCATTATTGTGATAATTTAAATGTTAACAAAGAGCTCGAGTCCTTTCTATCCTATAATATGGCAAGGATATATATTTCGTACATGGTATATGTACCGGATATTCATTGTATAGTGTTGTTCATAGCTATCATAGGGTGGATATAGGAATTGAAGAGATGAAACAGTCAAACAAAGTATAGGGGATCTGCCTTTCTTCGGTTCCTCGGTTACTAGACTGGACTGCAGAAGAGATGATCGTTTTGGTTTTTCTGATAGAAAATTCGCTGGAACTGTTAGTTGTTGTAATGTTGTTATTTATACCACATTATTGTATCAGTAAAGACTGTAACACTGAAATTTGATATATTTACCTATCACTATTTTCTCTTAAGTCCTTAAAAACTCATAATTTTCTTACCTCACTTCCATGATTTTTGTCAGATTGATGAAGTAATAAAATTCCACCAAAAATAAACCAGCATTTTCATTAAAGTTAAACTACTGTTTCCAAATTTCAGTTCTGATCTTCAATCTGAATTATTTTCGATTGAAAAAAATATTGCAATTGGGAACTTTCTACAGTTTTTGGTAATTTAAAAGTATATGATAAGTCAGTAAATTCTCTTCACATGGTCTGGGCATAGATGAAATGCCTTACCATGTTTTCACTTCTGGATATGAATTCTAGATAAAGTAGATGAGCAGCCCCTCGTTTAAGAGCTTTTTCTCTATATATGCAGCTCTCTTTCATCGCAAACATCAGCAAACAAATTAATGAAACAGTTAATAGTATATTCACTTCAGAGAATGATATAGAATGGACACAAAACTGTTCGATTAATTGTCAAATAAAATATAATAATGATATTGTCCAGGATCATTTTTGTACAAGTAGTCTTTGAATGGGCTGCGGATGAGGAAAGCTATTAGATTCTATTTCTAAATGTCAATGGAGGAAATAATTAACCAGCAGTAATTTTGCTGCTTAGAACGAAGTATAGTATGATTCATTGGGTATTGCGGGAAATAGTTTAAAAGTTCCACCACAGAAGTTATATAAGGTTTTTGTTATTATCGAAGGATTACCACAAAACGTTTCTATTGTTTTGATGACAACAACAACAAAAAATATAGTTTATAATACTTCCAAGGTTAAATTGCGGTGAGTACAACTGTAATTCAAATCTCTATCTTTTGCCATAAAAATGCGATATTTGACGAAGAGGAAAACGTTACTGTTTGTATAAATTCTTAAAAATTTTTGAATATCCACTGATACTGAAGGCGTAATATAGATTCACTGAATGTACAGATATTATGTCAGTGGTATACTATTCCCCGTCGTACTGCAAATCCATCAATCAATATATATCTCCGAGAGTAAGTCAGATCTGATTATTATATTCAATTACTGTTGTTTCCCTGCGAAACAGTGATTACTCGACTGAAACAATTGCCTAAATTTTTCTACTGATCTTTCCTTAATGAAAAAAAAAAAAAAAAAAATTAACCATAGGATACAACAAAACTGGATTTGGGATAAAAAAAAGGGGGACATTGTTACTCTTCTGGATTAAAATTTACGATAATAATAATAATAATAATTTTTATTAGTTCAAATGTTGTGAGCCATCAGCTATTTAACATTGTAAGCAGATTATAAAGCATTTCAATAATAACAAAATAAACATAATACGAGAATATTGCAAAAAAATTATGAGTACTTTTACTAGTTCCACTCACATTCTTGTGCAGATTATTCAGAAGTGTCATTATGAGAGTAGAGGAAGTCTTCTCTTTCGAGTTGCCAAAATTTTTAGAAAATAAAAATAATTATTAAGATATTCGTGTTGAGATAATTAAAATTTGCGATTTCAGTTAAAATTTATAAAGATTCGCCCAAGGTAATGAAATCTTCATTAAAATTTCTCCAACTCATACTGTACAATTTCAGAACTTTAGTAGTTGCTGCTTTATAGCAACATATGAAATGACGTCTCTGTAATGAAAAAAAAATATATATATTAAAAGTAGTTAGCCCTTCCTAAGTTTTTCTGACACCTCTACCATACCACCCAAAATGAAATTTCTAGCGTCAACACTTATTGTGTGAAATAGTCACGAAATAAATTAGGTCAGTAGCATGAACAACTCAAAATTCATGAAATTATCATTATTAGAATTACACAATACCTCAAATTACCTTCAGAAATAATACATGTACCTAATGAGTTACAAATATCCAAAATCCTTTTGTAGAATTTGAAATTGAGTGTAAAATAAATGTCCCCGAGCAAAAACTACCTTCTTCAAAGTCCGGAAAAGTTTTAGCACGCAAAAAAATGTTTGTAAATATTTTGAAGATTCATTTCAAGGCTAACCTGCTATAGTGGTTCTTGATCCATGGTTTGTTTATATTTACATGCAGCATGTTTAGGAATAAGAAATGGAAAACAAAAAGAAAACATTCTTCCTTGCTGCCATATAAATGGAAATTTTATATGGACAATAAACAAAGTGTATGTCCTGCAGGAATCTTAGAAAGCGTGTTTATAAATTGTACTGAATATTTCAGAAAAAGTACAATGCTGCAATATATTTTAATTTATATTCTGTAGAACGAGTAGAACACTTTCATTTGGTAATTTATGAATTTTGATATTTTCTTTCTTAATTATTTATGCCTCCAAGAGACATATGTTTTCAATTTAATTTGAATTTTGAATATAATATAACTATTTAGACAGTATTCTTTTCATAATTTATTCTGAGAACCGAATATGACTGAATTTTGAAGCTAATTGAAATTGTTGTAATGTAAACTTTGGAAATAACATTAATGTAAAAAATAAATGAGATAAAATTAATTTCAGTGGGAGTGTCGATATTGTCATTTTCAACACTGTACATTGTGATCGGGAAATACACATGTTCAAAAATCACTTTTTTATGAAGTTTTTTTGCGCGTTAATGTTATAAACATCTAGCTGCTGCCTTGAATTTTGATATACCTATAGCAGAGTTGTATTTTCGACTAACGAACATTAATTTTGCACTTAATATTCTTAAAAATGAAAATTCTAATAATAATAATAATAATCGTTGTTGATTTAGTATAACGTTATATTAAAAGTAAATTGCATGTTTATATTATATTCATAAAAAGGTAATCGATACTCCACAACAGCTATTTTTCGAACCAACAACAAAAAAGAACCCATCAAAAGTACTAGATTGTAATGATTTGTCCCTTTAGTTCAAGATTGGTCTCTTCTTCCCTTTTGTTCCTCTGTGACTCAAAGAGATTTTTAAGGTGTGTATCGTTGAAGTATGGAAATTGGTTTTATGTAGAAAGAAAGTGTGGATTTGATTTCAGAGAGCTTTATACAAAGTTTTCTTTTTATTACTTGTTGAAATCACTTTTGAAGGTACTTTTAAATAATTTGTGTGCTTGTCTCATGTAGTTTTGGGTGAGGCAGAGTTGATTTATATTATTGTATGATGCAGGATTGCTTCGTTAAGTTTTATTTCTTTCTTTCAGAAACTTATCAAGGAAAAATATTTATTATTAACATTAGAATTTAAATTCCCTAAGTTTTTCTGTAATTTATACTGATTCGAATTTCGAAAATAACATGAATATTTATAATATTTTAATAAAATCTCGCTTTGGTGTGTTTCAGATTCATGATAGCCTATAATTTCAATTTAATTCGCCTAATAAAAAAAGTCGAATATTTTCTCACTTTACAGAAAATTGAACGAAAAATAAATACTCTTTCATAACATAATCTGTTGCTCTGTTGAGTCTACCTTTCTTTGTAAATTTGTAATATGTTGTCTGTTGAGTTACATCATGTTTAAAGTTTCAAACCCTAAACAAACCTTTGAGTTGTTTACCCACGTTTTCACAAGTCTGGTAATTACGTAATATTCTGTTATACATACTCATTTTTCTTCTCACTTTGTTCTAAAAATGAATAATTTGTTATTTAATGTTAACTTACGGAAAAGGAAAACATCCAAGGTTTATTTTAGAGATTTGCCTTTTCTTCAATTGTGAAGTCAGAGACGGTATGCAAAGTTTTTCTCTTCCAGAGTAAAATTAATATTTTCTTAGAAATAAGTTGATATTGATCACTTTTCGAATGTATTGTAAATTATGACAGAATATATATACATTTGGGTATAATATTCATTCAAAGTTCTTAAAATAAATATAAAAGTGGATAATATCTTTCGGGGAGTAAAAGTACTAAAAATTTCATCAGTTACTATCTGATAAGTTCAGAGTGAAGAATAATTATAAATTACATGATGCGAATTTAAAATAGACATACCTGATACCATGCACGTTATATTCTGTTATTTAACATCGTAGAATTCTACATAAGTAACAGACAGTTTGGAGCTTGGTTTGGAGTTATTATGTAGTAAGGGCACTCATAAAAATACATGTGAAAATCAGATATTAATATATTATCATTAATTTGCAACAGCTTTTATTGTGCAACTACATTGCTGTATCTTCTTTTCATTTTCATATCCAAAGTATGTGAGTGGAATCAGATTACTTTTATAATATTCTTACATGTATATATTTAATACAAAACTCTGATAAGAATGATACAAGTAACTTAATTATAATATAATTATGAAAGGTAACACGATATTAAGTTAATCAGTAAATATAGGATGAAATCTAAAAATATATTTATGAAGATATAGGTAATTTTTATGTTGATAATCATCTATATATTATAAAGTAGTTAGCGAATATTGGCTACCTCGGCAAGTTGTGTAGGAGTAAAAAGTGAGAAATTATTTTCCACAATACAACTGAGTATATAGTGTCAATTTAAATATATTGAAAATGGACATTTATCGCTCCTTGCAATTCGACCATACTCGTTTGTTGAATTTATCCAACAGTCGGAGATCATCACGACTATCGGAATATACAAACCAACAAAAGAAAATCCTTGAATCATTAAAACTTTTAATAATACAATATTCTCCTTTAGCATAACAACGAAGATGTTTGTACTTCAGAACAATAAAAAAAAACTACAAATTCGCTTTGTCACTGAAAAGTACAATGATAGCTTGTATTGATGAAATATCGTTCTATAAAAAAACATCTGCATTGTAAAATACATTTTGAATAGTTTATCTATAATTTGGAAGACATTTCAGAACGAAATATGATTTGGTAGTGAACTGTGTGACATAAATCGATACTCGTTCACAGTACGCAGCACACACAATAAAGTTGAAAATGAATAGATTTGAAAATGATGAAAGCTATGATTTATAAACGTCTATAAGTATCGACACACTACATTTACACAAAATAAAGGAAGTTATGGATGTTTCGATGACAATGCAAAGTTTTTCTTCCCTTTGTCGAAATGAAGATTTGAACGAAGAAATAGAATTTGTTAAAGTATATTTGTTGCTCAAGTTTCCAAGTACTTGTTTTGTAAAAATATATGTTTCATAATAACTTTGTGTATCTGTTTGACGAAATGTGAGCATTCTTTGAAACAAGAATCTTTTTTGTTATACACAATCGAATGCGTTGTTTATTTGTTATTATTTCTTTGTTCTAATAAATTTAAAATAATTTTAGGTTATTATTAACATGAATATTAAACTCAATTAAAGACGTTGATTAGACTGTTTTTTACATAATAATTCGTGGAAGCCCATATACTGAGTGTGCTGATAATTCATATTCAAAAAGACTCTGAACACAGAAAGTAATACAGATATTTTCCGTAAATTTTCAAGTTTAATGTAAACTAAAACGTTTGATAATGAGTTTACATTAAACTTGAAAATTTACGGAAAATATCTGTATTACTTTCTGAGTTCAGAGC
>JAQIWE010000022.1:0-46572 GCA_034698565.1 Campodea plusiochaeta
TATATCACTCGTTGCGAAATTCCGAACTCGCCTATCGGCTCGTCCGGAGAACTTCTAACTCGTGATATAATAACAGCTAACTTTCCGCACTTGTAGCGTAAATATCTATTTCCAATGTTAAGTAGTCAGTTAAAAACATTTCATTTATAATATATATTCCTTTGCAAGCTTCTAATAATTTAATTTAAAATAATAGTTAAATACCAGTTACTAATAAATACATTGAATGGGTAGTTCCTTCATATATCATTAAATAGATAAAAGCAACTTTTACCGATTTTTAAACCATCATATCTATTTTTTCTAAGTAATAAATATTACAGTTATTTATCCATAAATTTTAAGATAATTATTTTAAACTTTTTTACAGTTAATAACGTCTGTATTGTTTGTATTTGATCCTATAATACCCTTCTCTAATATGTAAGCAAATATGGTGAAAATAAGAAGCAGAATGAATATTACAGAAATGAGGAAGGGGAGTACAACCGCAATGTCAAACTGTTCCGACAGCAGGAGAACTTAAAGAAGTAACCCTCTTTACAAAACCAACATCTTCTTTTCACTCCTTCCTCCAATTTTCTAACAATAATGAGAGAGGGTACATATATTTAAAGAGATAAGAGAATACAAGTAAAATTTGTCTTATTATTTTATCTAAATTTGTGGTGTAAAAGCATCGTGTTTTAGTGTTTCCGGTACGTCTCCTTCTATTTCCCAAGCTTTTCTATCTTCCCTTTTCCAAAACGGAAGGCCAGAGGGAAGGAGAAGATGTGAAGCAAAAGCCGCTTTCCTTAGCTTTCAGTAGGGGTCCGTAATTAAAGGAATTGGCGAACGTCTTAGGGAAGTGATGGAATAAAGGGTGAAGAGGGGACTTGACGCCTCTTCGTGACACTGATGGGTTGCTTCTACAATTCAGATCAAATCGTTCCACTTGTCATTCTGTTATGAGCTTCAATATTCAAGAGTTCAGCAAATCCCCCCCTTCCCTTTTGCTAAATATGTGGCAATAAATTCATGTAATTACAAAACATTATTTCAGTAGGGCTTTGTGGGGCTCGTTGGCATTATCTGGATTATTAATGTACCATGGAATATGTATATCTAGTAATATATACACACACGCGCTCACTCGTGAAGGGTGTGCTTTATGGAATGCGTATACTTTTAAAGACATCAATGATAAGTGTATACAGACTAAAATAATTAATAGTGACAATCGTTTGCTCATCAGCAGTTACATAAAGAGAGAAATGAGACCAAGTATTATCGTACAAACGTGTGGGATTTGATGTCGTCAGCACTTTCAGCCAAAGCTCTACAAGTATCTTAGCTTTCAAATTGCTCAGCATGTTAACGGTGTTCCTACTGAGAAGATTTCATTTAAAGTTGAGGTGGTAGATTTGGGTTGAAAGTTCATTTCCCCTCCTCCAAATCCTCGAGTTGTTTTTTCGTCTTTTCCTGAATCTTGTGACCTGACAGGACTTGTAACTTTCCACAGGGGAGAATAGGATTTGTTCTCAAACTGCTTATAACATGTTAATGGGTTTTAACCCTAATTCCTCCCGTCGTCCTTGGAATTGGAAAAGGGGGATTAACCGATCACCAAAGGATCTTCTCGATTCTCTCGCACGTGCAGATCGAAAACATCACAAATTCTTTGCTTTTTTTCTCTATACGGATAGTGAGAATCCGCTTTCAAGTGCCACTTTTCTTCGCGTTCTCTATGTGCGTATTACGTAGGATTTCAGGAAGGAAGAAATATATTAAATATTTCTACATGTGTGTTCATGTGAAAAGAAATGTGTTACTCATATTTTCCAACGTTGAATATATTTCAAAACTAGTATGTGTATAACAACAAAGTTGGAGAATTTATGGGTGTCAATATCCAGTGTAGAATTTATGCTGAATATATTATTTCAAGTAGTGAAAGTTCTATGTGTACTGCTTGTTTATAATAGAATTTAAACTGATATACATTATATGGCCCCCAATTTTGTAGAAGAGCAATGAAGTGTATAGTATAAAAGTCATAATAATTGTTCTCAAAAGTCAATTAAACACAATAAAAACAGTAAGTAAGTATTCGTTGTCTAGAGTTATATTGTAGATAACGTAGTGAGAATCATCCCAGCATTATGATAACATTTCTTAAATATTTTTATTGTATTTATATTTTAATTTACAAAAGAACATATTCGACGACCTCTATATTATTACCACTTACAGATAAAGTGCATCAAATCAAAATGCAAAAACACACTCTAATTGAAACAAACCATAAATACTCTAACTAATTTCTTATCCTATCAATTCCATTAATCAATTACATCAATAGCATTTATTTCCACAAGAATACCTTTGACTTGCAAAACATAAAACATGAAATTGTTTCTCTCTCTCTAACAGGCAAAAACGCGATTGTTACTATACCACAGGATTTTCAATTTGATGATCCTATATTAGAGTAAAAGACTGAAGGCGGTTTTGATGCACGCGCTGATGCACAACTGCTCTTCCCAAATATAAAAAAAGGTTCCCGTGATTTCATGCGTGATTTAAACTATGTGCAAGAGAGAACAGAAAAAGATTATTTATGCGGATGTGCCTCAAAAACCAATTGAAGAGAAAAACACAAAACATCATAGCATTTAATTTTCCATACAAGCAAACAATATAATATGCAAGAGTTATTCCACAATATCATCTCTCTATACACCGGATATTAACATCAAACATTCATTCATTATGAATACTCTTCCGTCTTGTACGTCTAGTGATGCAAAGTTTCCATAGATGAGCTATCTAGCATTTGCGATCAATGTCTATACTCTACAGTGTGTTTCCTCTGGCTAAGAGTCTTTTCTACCATCTCTCTGAGTTTCACAACTAAGCAAAAAGGCGCAGAGTTTGAAGAGGCTGTTCCTGAGCATCTTGTATCTATTAGGCATTTACGATAGAAACCTTCGCTAATGGAAAGTAACCTTCATTAGGAACCTTAAAACTAAATGGCACATTGAGTTGGACATCCATTTAATACTAAGAGAACTGTGTGCCAGATCTCCACTCCACAACTTCAAGGGAGTTTCACCCCCTCCCCCTTTTCTCCCCCTCCCTCCCTCTCGTCTATCCCACCAATGACACCCTGTAAAGTATGGAATAAGGAAGGCAAATTACCTACAGTGCTGGTGGACGGTTTCAAACAAACTTTTCATATCAGTAGACTAGCCTTTGCCACCGTTCTACACTTTTCTCTCCACACTTTTTAGCGCCAAAAACCTTTGGCACTTTTCATACAGCAAGCAACTGGTGCTGTATGGGTTTATTCACATTTTATTGAAAGATTTTAAAAAGAACTTTACAAATAGTATTAATAAAAAAAGAGAGATCAATATGGAGTTACTCAAAAGTAGCAAATGCAATAAATTTGAAGTGATTTTTGGTTACATCAATAAGTGCATGGAAAAGGTTTACTACCGTAGAAATGAAGTAGAAACAATGAATATTACATACTATATATATTTCTTTACGATATACATTATTCCCAACAATTTCTGATGAGTTTCGAATGAGGTTTTTAATGAAATCTTCAATTCTTCTGACAATTATATTATTAGGCCTACTCCAGAGACAAAAGCATGGATTAAAAAATTCCTCTAGTCTCTTCAAAAAGTCGAGAAAGAATAAATATTCCCCAAAAGACGACAATCAATGAGAATTATCCAAAGATAATTAAAACTTGAATTCCCAAACCATCGAAGAAGATCGACACAAACCCAAACTTCATCCTTAAAGCAAAATCCCACTGGACCAATACCTCTTGCAGTAACCTAAATCCTCAAACCAACCTTCAAATGCTTTGTATACACAGAATAATGACGAAGAGACAAAGTCCACGGTAACAAGATTTCTGAAAATACCTTCTCCCCAATATTCAAAGACCAGTGATATATAGAGCAAGTTGTTTGATCATCATATAATACACGATTACTTCCGGAAGAAGGCCAAAGAGGTATTGTGGTCTTTGTTACTTCATGCACAATACATATATGGAGATGCTTCAACGCTAAAATTGAACCATCAAAAGAGTTTTTTCTCCATCAAAATGAGGTGAAAGAGTTGATAAAAATAGAATATAAACTTTTTGGTGTATGCAAAATCAATTTATGTCATCATTGGCTGTTTATGGAAATTTTAGTTTACAAAAAATCCTTTAAAGGGCTCAATAAGATGTGGTAATGTGAGTTTTTTTTATTCCAAACATTGAAGAAGTAGCGAAACAAGTATTTATTATTAACGTTCTTGACATATTTTACAACCAAATAAAAATGTTAATGTACGCCGAAAACGAGCACCACCTTAATTACTAAGTTTAAAGAAACGTTTCTCTAATATATTGATTAATGATTAACACACCTGCGTTCTAGAGCAACCCCACACCTTATCAGATACAGGAAGCAATCTGCATTAAACATATGCTAATTGGCAAGAATTCTTGAATCAAGTTCACACATATACACAGCTGTCCAATTCTTTGCGCACGTTTGAAACAGAACAATGAGGATAAAAAAATAATTACCAGAATCTCTGCAGACATAAAAACAAAACATTTACTCCGTTTCCCCGCACCTTTGCGGTATAGTTACCTAATGTATCTTTCAAAATCTCAATTTTCGTGATCCTGTGTACTCTAGTGGATTCGAGTAGACATGAGAAATGCCGTAAATTAGGATTACTTACCATGAGTTTCAGACAGACAAGTAAAAGTATACGTTAGCTTAATGACCTATCCCGTTTGCTGCACTAATCTGCCCATTTCTATGCACGTACACCAAATGGCAAATGACATCCAAGAGAAAAAGTACCATGGAAAAAAAGAATTCGTTACAGAAACCAAAACAAATAGGTTAGCGAACGAAACGTATATATTTAAAGAGACAACGTGGAAAGCAATGTAAAATATTGTTGCAGTTTCAATGCAGTGGCTATAAATAGAAATATAAGATCATGCGAAAAAGGTATAAAACTGTACCGAGTTATTTTATTAACGCCGTGAACTTTGTGCGAGTACAGAATAATATTTAAAGAGAACGCCTTGTTTATTTTGATGTGATGAAAATTAACCACATTTAAAAAAGGAATATAGTGCAAAAAAGTTTAAGTAATTTGTTCGTTTAACAAACTGCAAATAACCATACTCATCAGAATTAACAAAATCCTTTCAAAATAGCGAGCATTATTTTTTTACATTAACTAAATAAACTACCTCCAGTGAAGAAACTTGTTTACTTAATTTATTAATGAAACCAATGATAAAAATCTCTTCTTTAACTGCCATCAAATTAATCTACGGTATACTGTAACAAGAGTCAAGAAACTTTGCAATAATTTAAATCCCGCATACTACTGTAACAAATGGTTTCTTCAAACCCTAAATCGTCAACCATAGTTGGAGAAACTTCTACAATATTCCTTACTAAAAGGGGACGACAAAGTTAACATGAAAATAAAGGAAAATCGCGCCAACTTTTACACCTTCCGCCTGCCATTGAGTAATTCAGAAATCGCGTGATGTGAAATTGATGCCAAAACAAAATGGATGAAACTTCAAATTAAAGTAGAAAAGTCTTTACTTATACTATACACTGACTTTTGAAGATATCAGTACGGGAACTATACCATAGGTTAATATATATATATAGCTTGTAGCAGAAGAAAATTTAGTATAAAGTTACGGTATCATTGGACATTAATTTTGTAAGAGAGGAAATAATTCAATATACAGTACAAAGCAACAAGTATACATTATTAAAGTTAGGAAATAAAAACAAATTTCTTGGCATATTACTTTTTTCCATAAAAATAAAGAAGGATATAAATGTAGAGGTAACCATAAAATCGTAATTAGCAAATATAAATAGTACATATAAAATCGGTTAAAACTGATGACACGAAATATATATATATAAAAAACTGTAAATTAACTGTAAGGAAAGCAACTCTATCTACTGTCGAACAGAGGTTATCTTATGTTGCATACTAACACTAAAAAACGAATACACAAATCAGAGTATTTTCAAAACTACAACCATTTTCGAAAATGTATACGTATATATTTACTCTGTGTAATTTCCATCTTAATTTTTGCCACTTATTTTGCAAAGTGTGCAGTATTTGTATCTCCTGTAGCAAATAGACTCTAAAATGAGATCGATACGATCATGTAGGACCATTCCTAAGGATAGAAGAGCAGCAAAGTATATGATGGGAAAGGAAGAAGGAATTAAGAGGGCCATAATTGTTACTCTGCCAAAATTATTACAAAGGAACTACTTGGAGAGTTGAGAATAATATATATTCCTACAAAATACTCTTCTTATTCGAGGAAAAGGAACGGTAAAGCAATATCTTAACTTAGGAGTTCACAAAATGCACTCCCAAGAAAATTGGAAATGGCATAGGTGTTGAAAAGGGTAGTGCTTCTAACAGCGATGAAGGTTTTGAACGGATAATGAGAATGGGAAGAGTTAAGAAAAGGTTCCAATTATAAGGTATACTTTAATAATCATCTAAAAAAGCGGATGAAATGAAAATGGGAATCTATCTAGATAATCAAATTTAACTTTACAATTTGTTGAATGAGAAACGACAAATCGATTTGAAAGCATGTTTTTTTAATCATGTTAAAAAAAACGATAATCCTACTTATAAACTAATTACTGCCGGATTTGATTGTTCCCTACTTACTGACAATGTAATTACCGCTCTTTAATACACCAACAACTTATTTTTTTATTAACCTAAATTAATATTACTAAAACCCAAACACAGAATAATCTTAAAATTTCACGTCAGTAATTAATTTTGTGAGAGAAAGACACGTCCCCGAAAGCGATTACATCGACATCACCGTCACTTACAGTAAACCCTTTCTTAGAAAAGAAAAACAAAATAAACTCTATATATACCCACAGAATCATAAACAGCACTCGGATCATAACACACCAAATGTGAATATGCAAATCCAATTTTAAAGTTGCAAACGTAGCCTTTTCTTCCCAGCTTACGTTCCTTGCAGTAGAGTAGAGTAGAGTTGGGTCACAGAGTTGAAGGGAGCAGCAAATCCTAACTGCTTTCGGCCTCCCCATTACGGAGAGATCGTTTGCATCGGAAATACTTCAAACCAGTAGCCTAACCCTTTCCACTTCTTCACTACCAAAAAATACCCCTTAGCTGCTTCTCTATACTTCTCGTAGTGGTTTTACTCATGGAATGTTTCTGTATTTTGTTTGCTTTAATAGTATTACTTCATATTTAATGCTTCCTTCCTTTTTTTTAAATCAGGATTCAATGATTTTTTTGTGAGGATGAAATTTGTTCTTGGAGAAAATGGATTTTATTATGATTCTTTATTTCAGAATAGTTATGCCATCAAGTCAATGACAACAGTTTTTGACACTGGTTTATTATGCAGTTGCTTTTCTGATTTGGGTTTCTGTGTAAGAATCAGGTCAGAGTGGATTGAAGTTAAAGTTTGATAAAGTTCAGTTACGTATATGTTATTCGTATAACGGTTGTGACGTATGTAAAGATTTCTATTATTTGCAAGATACGGTGCTGAGGCAATACATTGGAATAATAAAAATTATTTATAAATAATTTCATCATATAGAAATGGGATATACACTATTTTATCACTGTCATTTATTCAGTTACAATAATTATTACTGAAAAATAAATTAAAAACACAAAAACACGTAAAACAAAATTTCTCACTTTTTTCTCATTAAAGCCATTGTCCTTTTGTTCTGAAAATTTTGACGAAAATAAAGCCAAGATTTAGAAGAATGAAACTTTTGGAGAAAAGTGAATATTTTTTATAAGTACTTTTGCAAACAAGCTTAAATAGATTAAACCATTTTGAAAGAAGAGAGAACTTTGAATGATGTCAACGTTCAAACTTTTCTCTCTTCCTGCATGCACAGTATAGCATATATAATATTATATTGCTCCAAAAGTTTCTCTTTCATACACAAACAGGTTATGAGAAAGTACTAAGAATGCGAAGACAAAGTCTCTTCACACAGAATACCTATTTATGAAGACTATATTAAGCACAGATTCAAAATATTAACACCAGAACTTCAACTTTATTAGATCACAATACGTATTTTTGATAAATACAATGAATAGCATTATCCAAATTTTAGTATCGTCAGATATGTTCAAGTATAGCACCAATATTAGAAAATTACTGATACTCACACTGCAATGTTTTAGCATTCTTGTCATATCTAATAGCTGTCATAGTTAATAATTAAACAAATCAAACGAAGAAAAAGATAGGATAAAAACTTCCAATGAATTCGTTATTTCCATCTCCAGACGCCTCCCTGCCAGTGCATTTTTGTAGTTTCAGAATGAAATGATTTTGTTGCAGATTTATAGAAACCAAAAGTGAAAACCAATTTTAGATTATATATATTTTCTTTCTTCACATAAAAATTTTATAAAGCTATTTTATCTCTTTCATAAAAGCATCTATTTTGAGAAGTAAGAATTTCCTTTAAAATCATCCAAAGGCAGTTTCGAAGTATAACTCTCATAAAACTCCTCAACTCCCCGAAAACTCGAGCTCTATTTTACTTACGAAAGTTGTAAATTCACGAGTTTGGCACATTTTACGCACATTCACTGATTTGGTTGCCAACTCGCAACCAGCGGTGTCTCGAAACTCCTAAAAAGGAAAACATATCCAATTCTTTTTTTCGTTTCTCTTCTATTCAATTGGCCCTTTTAGCCTTTGGAACGGATTTATGTGCAAACACAAAGTTTACTTAATGGTAGAGAAAAGGTATTATAATCGTCTCTTGGAAATCGAAAGTTTCGAAAACAAGACACGTACGACCCTCTTATGCGTTAATCTAAAAAGGGGTAAAGGAGCTTAAATAAGTTGGACTACCAATAAAAAAGTTAACAAACTATCAAGTAAAGAACCTCGTTGTATTCGAAAAACGGACTTTAGCACTAGTGGAGATACCAGGAGAAAAATAAATTCAAAAAAGGTTATTTTTCTTAACTTATTGACTGACTATAAGTAGAAACTCATCTTAAAAATCGCACGTTCACTAAGCTTCTCCCTTCTATCCATTTCCATCTCAATTTCCCATAACTAAGTCCCTTTTGGATGAAGATGCTATTCGAAAACTCCTGGTACCGATAAACTGTCACGTTTTCGGGATCAAAACATTAAACCTGATTATGATAGTGAGATTATTGAATTCAGTCTTTCGCTCAAGGGAAGAGAAGACGTAATGGTCTATTAAGTAATGCCTAAATGCTTGAATTATTACTTTCAAAGTCCATAAAACAAGACGGGGGCGCTTGAGTGCACGTATTGCTCCTTCAGACGTGACGAAAAACGAAAGACAGATGTATATGGATCAACTTGAATTTTTTGGGAGAAAAAAAGTTGAAAAGCTAATAGAAAGTTATAACTGAATCTGTTACATTCCTGGGGATTTCCAAAAGAAAAGAACGAAAGGGTTATGGAAAGTTACAACTGCTCTGAGGAAAATGAAAACCATTGGATCGAAGACAAATGAAAAAAGGGATGTTTATTTGGAGAATGAATGAATAAGTTGGGTTATCATAATAGAAAAGGAATGGAGCAAGGGTTGTCCAGAAAAGCTTTCAACGCAAAAATACAAGTGCATATGTACTATGAATCTTTTAGCACTGATCGTTTATTTGATTGCGACATATTTTAGTATATATCTGGTAAAAAAAACTAGTACTACAGGTATCGTGAATAGTCACTAATTGAGATGACGAATCGAGTTTTTAGACAATTATAATGAAATATTATTTTTGCACAAAAGTAAGCAATCCTGGTATAAAAACCAAACATCATAAAACTGGCTATAATAAATGTACTGTGTAAACATCTTCAGATACGAAACTCAAAAAATTGTAAAGAAAAGCGACACATATATATCTAACTACTTATAACTTTAAAAACCACTTAAAAGTAGCTCATGCAACCAATTTAAAATTCTCCAATTATTTCCCATAGTCTATGAAGTATGGTAGGAACAGAGTCCATCGGCTTTTCCGCATATCATACGGTCCACTAACTCTTCAAAACCGTTCTCTATTTATATGAACGCGTGCTTCGCTTACTGACGAGAGAAGACAAGTGCTACGATCATAGATGGCAGCACCCTCCTCTCCATACCTCTGTACTAAAACATCCAACAAGGTCCACAAGCCACACAGACAATTCCAACAACGGCTTTATTACGGGACGGAACAGAAAAAAGCCCCCTCTCGTCAAGAGAATGCTCAAACAGTTCCTTCACCGCATATTACACTAGAAGAGATCATCACTTTTCTATTTTCAACTTCAAACGGTTTATATTGTATAGAAAAATCATTATTCTCTGCACTTGATACTTTATCAGCAATTTTTCCTTCAAAAGAATCATGAAATGACGAGGAGGTTTGTTTTGGAATTTTCTCTCTGAGAATGTTAGAGACACTGTATGGTTGTATGTATGTATACTGCTGCCGTGTTGAAAGCGTTCAGTATTTTCAAACATGGGGTTGTCGAGGCCCCCTGTGGAATGGAGGTAATTTGATTCCTGGATTTTCAATTTCATATATAGCTTTAGAAAATGTGCAATTAAAAACATGTTGATGGAAAGCATCTTGTTTACTGTATCCTTAGTATATAGAGTACAAATAACATAGATATGCCTCACATGAGAGGAGATAAAGTTGGGATAGAATTCATTAAAAATCCAACAAGTGATCCAAAAATCCTTTTTGCCTTAAATAAAGGCACTAATTGAATGCAGCATACAATCCAACACTGTCGATTAGTGTTCCATTTTTTATGTCCGCACAAGAAAAATTGAAAGGTATGTCACTCCGCATAAATTCAAAAGAACAAACTTTTACCAATTGTTACCAACATATTGCTTAAGCAATCTACTTTGTTTTCCTAGTAAATACTCTATCTCGTAACGGCAATAGGATGATATTAATGAGAACAACATTTGGAATGCTACTACAATTCACAAAGCAAATTTTTAGTATCAATATTTTTTGCATTTCCTTGTAAAATACGTTATTAACATCAAAAGCATAATTATCTATCATGAAAAAGTTGTAATTTTCAGAGTATAATAACAGCAAAAACATTTCCCAAACTTTGTTTGTATATGATGTGTTTGTGTTTTTGAATGAATGTGAAAGTCTCTTACACAAAGCATTGCCGCACTACATGCGCGAATATAGGATAACTGCCATTATATACTATACTAATAAATGCTACAATATAGAGTTAATAACAACAGGCATATATTATTTTAAGTAGCTATATACATTTTTGAACAATTGGACTTGCAACAAAAATTATAAACATGGGGTGTATCTGATGCAAGGGTTTCAAATAATGAAGGCTCTAAAAGAGTACCAGGAAAATGAGGCTCAATACATTCTAAACCCTTCGGGAAAATAATACAATTAAAATAAAGACGGTAATTAGTGTTGTTTTGTATTTGCATATAATAAACCCGGGAAATAACAAAAACTTCTGATTGTAAAAAAAAATGCAGTTGCCAAATTTTTATTTCAGTGTATTACAATTAAAAATATACAACTGCAAACTCAAAGTCAGCATGATTCTAGAAATATCTCTACCTTCAAAATTATATATTTCATTTATACCTCACATGACGAAACATTTTTGAAAGGAACTCTTTAAAAAGTATGGAGAACCAGCTGAGATTAAAAAAGTAACTTTTCTACCGCACTTTTTCGCTACTTGGGAAGAAAACTCATTCAAACACGTCAATAAAAATGAAACCCATATATTTAATCCGCAAATTCTTCCGAAAATTGATATATAAACTCTTTCCAGCCTAATATTCCTTCTATATTTCACCTTACTGCTTAGATATAGAAGAAAATATAGGTATAGTACATGTAGAAAGAGAAACGGAGATGGGGGGAAAAGAAAATAGGAAGCTTTCAGCGCGAAGACGCTTCAGGCGCCGAAGTTTACTAAGAGTATACAGAAAAAAAATATGGTAAAGAAGCTGAAGGAATATATAGAATAAGAGAAGGGGAAGTATTATTAAAAATATTTGATTATTCCTCTCTTTTATGTTTTGAAATGTGAAAGAAGAAAGGCAAAAAGTATAATATGAAGGTAGGGAGCTTGAGGTTGTGGTCAATAACGCAAAATGTATGCTTGGGAAACAGAAGGTGACAGTATTCAGCATACAAAAAAGGAGAATACTGAGTCTTAATGTAAGCGCTACATCATAAACATTCAAAACAGCTTCTTCTTCCGGTGTGCTACAGTTTTCTCTCTCTCTCTCTTCCGTTTTCCTTTTACGTTGGCTGGTGTTTACGAAGACAGGTAGACTGGGCCAATTCCAGCAATTGTATTGTGTTCGGGCTGAGTGTGTGTCTTGCGCTTATTTATCGTCAAGTTAAAATTAAATGTATGTTTTCAAAATTAATTTTGACTACCGGAAATATTAAATTAATGTTTAATCCAGTAAACATCTTGTACACGACTTATATTTATTCCAGTAAGTCTTGTAACATCAATTTTTTGTGGTTATGTCTCGGTACGATACTTTAGCTCAATTAAATGACAATTATGTTGCTATTTTTGGCCAATTTAAATAAGAGAGAAGCTTTTAAAAATCAATTTTAAAGTGGGTAAATTCATTCTCATTATTTTTAAAAATATTTCATAAATGAAAAGTAAACAACAGTACTACAACGATTTCTCCAGGAGAACTGACTATCTGGTATGGTACGATACTTTTAAGATTCTGTGCTATGTTCCACCCTAGACATTCCACCAACAAACTTCTAGCTCTTCAATGGTGTTCGCTATCCAATTTGTAAGTAAAGCCATTCCTTCTTTCGATTTAGTGCTTGCGTTTTCCTCTGACTTTAAAGTAGCTTCAAATTAAAACATTCACTCTAGTCCACATAAAGAAGGAGAGGAAAGAAACAACCGACTCATAATTTAGTCAGACCCATAAAACCATAATGACTCTTTAAACAAAATTTCCTCAATTGAATCTAAATCCTTTTTCGCTATTATTAATGCAATGCTTGCCAGCCAGAAAATGTTGAAGAAGAGCAAAGGAGAAAGAACACCACACCAAAAGATAAAAAAATGAGAAAAAGAAAAAGAGGTAGAAAAAAAGGAGTCAATAAATTATTCTTCTCATCGGCTATAATTGCAATATTTCTTACTTCCGCCTCGTTCACTACCGGCACTTAATGCAACACAATGAGTCTGAAGAGGCATAATGAAGTGAGCCATTTCCAAGTTAGAATCTTTCCTCCTTTTACTTCTTGTATGCGGTAAATCTTATTTTCTTACAGTAATGAGCTCTTCCACTAAGTCTCACAAGTAAAAGATCTTATCTCCACTTTTTCTAGCAAAAATTTTCACGGTGCCACTGAATTTTTTCCCTTTCTTGTTATTTTTTTTTCTTTACTTGAATCTTGTATGAATTCATCTCGTATAATGATGCTGTAAATATTCGTGCTTTCACATTCTAGCTTGTTCTATTGTTTGTCTTTGTGGTAATATCAACTGTCCTTTAATAGTATGGTGGTTATGATTATTACGAAAACTGCATTAAGTTGTCATATAAAAAGAGTGCTATTGCAGCAGGAAAGTACTTTACTTCATACATTCAAAAGAAACTTTAAAATAATGTTATTGAATTTATACGTGTGAATATAACGTAGGACATAATAATATTTAGTTGACCTTTTTTCCCAACTTTACGAAGCGAAAATCTTTAAATCATTACTCTAAATTTAATATAACGGTATTAATTTCATTACTATAAAATTGCTAACAATAAAATATTCAATTAATAATTCCCATTATTAGACCTATTTTTGAAGACAGCAGTAATGATACTGCAACCACACACGAAGAACGTTTGATCATAACAAATGTAGAGTTAAAGAGAATAAACGAACAAAGGAAAGAAAGACAAACCTACAAACAAACTAATTATATTTCTAACTTTCTCTGTACACACAAATCTCCCATCTAAACAAACATAAAGAATGAAGAATTGATTTGTAACCCCATGAAGTTCCTTAGATCCAAGTCTATATTATCCCTCAGCAAGTATCCTTTCCATATTTTGCCCTTCTTACCCGGAAGCTGTTTCTCTTCATATTTAGGTACAAGCAGTATGATCCCTTGTGAACCAATCCTTACTACAATCCACGTCTAACACTAATGCTTTTTGTGTATATATACTTACTTAGACTGTGGAATATTCACGAATTACCAGAAAAGGAATTTATGCTAGTAGCAGAGTTTGAGTATTATGTGATTTGTATTCGACAGTTTATATATCTGTAGATATACACTGTAATATGGAAATTCCGGTAAAATATCTGTCCAACTAACTTATTAGTATATTGGTTTTAAAGTTTCAAAAGTACTTCTGCATAAATACAAGCCTCCGTGATTAAAAGAGAACTCGGAATATTGAAAATTTCCTTCCCTGCCTTGTAAAAATATAAAAACAGACTAATGGAGTTAATCACAGTAATGACGTTTAAAACAATTAAATGTAAACGAAACATCCTTTCTCCTCTCAAATAAAAGTACATTTTTAAAATAAACCTTTTAATCATTGACCAGATTCAAAATGTTTCCATATAAGCTCTCCAGTATTTCTCGAGTAGTATATGTACTTCCTGAAACGACCTTACCATTTCTAAGAAACTGATATGACGTCTGCGTCGTTTCATATATATTTTCAACACAACAGCAGTCGCTTACAATTCCGCTCCTTTTCTTTCCTTTTGTTATAACATTTTAGAAAGAGCTGTCAAATTACGCCCAGCTAATTCAATATCCTAAGTTAAAAAAAGGGAAATACAAAAAGACGAAAGGCTGAGCAAGAAACAGTGGGAAAAGCCTCACTCTGTAGTATACAAGAATCTTCAAGCTATACAATACAACGGAGAGTCTTCTTTTTTCCTATACACTGTCAAACTCAACTATAAAAGTTTACCATCGGTACTCTAGAGTTTCTTGTTTGTGAAACCTCAATAAAAGAGTACCAATTAAATTTCAGTTGTTTTTATGAAACGTGTGGTTCGCCGCGTATTATTCAAAGGATTTCAAGAAAATGTATTTGGCATTATAATATTCAGCAGAAAACTTTGTTTAATACGTTCAATATCAAAACAGCTTATAAATGAATATAAGTGTCTAGTTGCACAGTTACTTCCAATAAATTATATCGTTTGTTAACAATTTATGGTCAGATGAATTTGAAATAATAATTTCAATACTATTCGCCTTCACGGTGATTTCTCTGGGAAATATCTGCTAAATGCTTTTCACTAAACTGTAGAGATTATTCCCACATTCCATTGCAAGTTAAAAATGGGTTTTCAGTTCAAAGTAAGTACAATAATTTCATTAACGAAACATTCATCTCTTTCTAGCAAATCTGTATTAATAATCCCACTGATGAAACTTCTTTCTACCTTTACTTATCCATATCATAATATTATGAAGTTCCAGAGACATCCCTATCATTCCAAGCAGAAATTACAAAGCTTCTCATTGCTGAAATAATACTTTCCACAAATTTCATACTTTATTACAACTTTCAAACTCTAACCGTGTAAAGTTTCTTCCATCAGAAATAAAGCCAATTTCACTCAAACTAAACTCTTCAATGAAACGTCCATCAAAGCTAAAAACCTTGAATGCATTTTATCAAATCAACGCACAGCTTGCGAGAAAACGTCATTGTATCTAAAGAGATATATCATAATCTTGAGTGAAGTAAAGAAGCTAGAAAGGCATTAAAAGCAACAATTATTAAATGTATCCTTTAAAGTGAAATGGATAACAAGAGGAGTCTCCCGACTTGAAAGATGTTATTGCCACTGTACACAAATGGAAAAAACGTATCCCAACTAGAGTACAATGTATCAGAAGGAGAAAAAAAGCACTGGAGGCTGCAGAATGAAGGAAGATACTATGACAGTGATAAAACTCCTCTCAAGAAGACGGCCGGAGGAAAAGAAGAAAGACAGAGAAATCTTCTATTTTTGTGATGTACGTCATAATACCAATATTACAAGGCTACTGTGAAATGTATCCTTGTATTTTCATAGGATTTGCCTAAGCTTTAACGATAATAAATAAAAGTAAGTGTTCTTTCCAGTATTCACAGAGTTCTGTGAGTGATATCTCGTATGAAGTGAGAGTTAATTAAAACTTATAATTAAACTACTATATATTACAGAATCGTTGAATAACAAAGTATGCACTTCATTAATACCTAGCATTTCAATAGAGTGCTATTAAGTTTCCATACAATGTTTTCTCATTTTATTAATGATGAAAAAAATGACAAAAATGTATATTGGCATTAATCTTATTAGCAGCCTCCTATTTGTATATTTTTTTTATCCAGACTACAGTGTTATCAGTATACTGTGTTGTATATTGACAACAACGTAGCATCTATCAGCCACCAGTACTGGATTTTTATAATAGTGAAGCAATTCTAGTTGATATGAGATGAAACCTGATAATGTTAATTCCTCTTTTACTCACAATATCAATGAGTTTCTGAGATTGATATTAAACATTAAAAGAACATATCACAGAAACAAACTGTTTTCTACAGTTCATAGAATAAGTTATAGCAATTTTTTTGAAAATCAAGAGAAATAAATCTACAGAATAATGGAAGATCTCTTTCAATGTTGAAGGTTTCATTACGTTTATAAGTATACAGTCACTTTCGACATTATTTTCAACACCTTCTTGTCCAATGTACAAACAGGTAACAATATTTACTCATACAGATTCTTCAAAATAGACTCGATAACAGCGGGTTTATTTTTTGTACGTCTTTCATGAAGAATTCTTGGCGAACGGTTCTAACAGAATTTTGAAGCGTCCGTAGCAAAAGCGATCTCTTTTTTCTTCCTTCTTTCTCTCACTTGCTCCTTGGCAAGTTTCTGCTACTGTTACTTATGATGAATGTTTTCCACCAAAGATATACTCACTTTTATATGCAACCATTCACTACAACTCCACCTACTTCTTATACCAAGATATCACTGTATGGACATCAATGAATATTTTGTATCTTTCAAAGTTTTGCTTACAGATTTTCTTACTATATTTAGGACGGATATAGTGAGATGTAGGTCTATTGTCAGATTGTATCGCAGATCTCGGTTACTTCACAGATGTTAATATTATTATCTGATAAATCAAATTTGTAATGACAAATTGTTAAGAACAGTTTTTTATTTGCTAAATATTCATTCTCACGTCAAGAATGCAAAATGAAACACTGTAAATTTAACTGAACTTTTGGTAATTCTTTATTCATTTAATGTTGTAGCAATCAATGAAAAATCTAAGACAGAGTAAAAACGCTCTCGATCACCAAAAAAAGTTCTGTGACCAGCGCTCTGAAGAAAATGTCAGATCTTTCCAATTCTTAAACTAGAACAAAACAAACTGCAAATTCTTTTAGTTGACCTTGTGAATTTTAATAGCATCCAACAAGTTGTTTCCATCACTTCCAACTTTCCCTCTACCGACACTAATTAGAAAACGTATGCAGCAAGAAGGAGCTTCTCGTAAATGAATCAGATCTTCCTAAAGAGACAGAAAAAATAATTTCACTGTGATTTAATGACTTGCTCTTTCCCATTAATTTCACGGTAGGACCTCTGTGCGATAAAATACAAATGTAACAGGAAAGGTGACAGGTATGATATTCGCTTATCCCCCCTCCCTCCGTCTTTTCAATTCCTTTTTATCTGTCTTCTTTGTTTTCTCATTACACACTACACTTCACATGTAATGCTTTTCTAATTAAATATGGATATAAGAAAGACTTGGTTTTAATTGTAGAACTCTGAAATATCAAATATCTTTCCGGACGACACGATTTCTGTGTTGTAAAGGTATTTTAAAATTAAGGAAAGAAAACAAAGAGAAAGTTATTAAATATTTGGAATGGTGGATTGGTAGTGACATAAATGTCATGTGGTGGGCTATATAAGTTACAGGTACTGGAGAGTTTCGTTTCTGTTGTTTTCGAAATATACCAATATTTTTTTAGAGGATTGAGTTAAGAATTTTCGAAAATTTATTACTACTATATAATAGTTTTGAAATGACAGTTTTATAAACTAAATGAAAGCTTTAGCTTAATGAAAATAAATAGCTGAGAATCCCCCCCCCCCCAAAAAATAAAGAGTTTCAGAAATTTTCACAATTTATCCTAAAAATAAACTGGTTCTTTCTATTTCACTGAATGGGAAGATAAATAATTATATTGCGTTAAAAATTCACCAGACATCATCTCCATATATTTTTACATCAAATGAAGAAGAAGAAAAGCTACACAAATATTAGATACAGAATATATACGAGTGGTCTCAGACTGCATCCAACTGTTTACATTGTTTAATTACTTTGAAGCGAGGTACACTATTTGCATTGTGAAAAACAAATATTACTTAATAGTTTGTACATCATAATTAAGGAAAGGACGGAAGAAAAATATTTTGAAAAAGGCAGCTGATGTTTATTAATAGCCCGGAGGTCTACAGCAGTCAAGACAACTTACACGATAATTTCCAGACCTTTTGTAACAAGGTATGAGTTTATAGCTAAGGTATTATGGAGACTTTACAAGTCGTGATGCCTGGAGCAACAACTTAAAAACCTTTACTGCATGCTTGATGCGAGATGATTATAATATAAACTGAAGGAAACGTACGATGGTAAAAATACATGAAGCAAAGATGTATGCGTTATGTAATGTTCAAGCATGCATGTGTATTTATGAATTTTGAATAAGGAAGGAACTCCATGATGTAGGCTACAATAAAAAAGAATTTCATTAGTTTGTTGTTCGTGGGTTTATATGTTTTTTGATGGATGAAAAGGTTATACCGTTGTTGTATAATAAAGGATTTAATGCAAATTAAGAGATACAAGCTTATTTTATTCAATTGTTGAGTTTGAAATAAATTTAAGAATACTATCAATGGAGCAGAAAAAATAATATTTTAAATCCAGTCCATTGTATATAAAATAGCTTGGTAAGATTCATATAATGAAACCAGGTTAGAGTCCCCCCCCCCCCCAAATCAGCATGATTTAAAACTATAGATTTAATTAAGAATTTTAAGTTTTAATAATCACTGCAAGTATTTCCTTTTCTCAATAAAGTTAAACCCGCTAAACTCACAATATCTCATTTTATTTACAATTTATACCACTCGAAGATTACTACGTTACTTAATTCCATATTTTAGTACTTCTGATATTATATCATGAATACTAGACTATATATGACGGAACCTCTGATAGTTTCATCTATTTATAGCCCAACCCATCTATTGCTTGGAAAAGAGCAAACCCAGCATGTGGCATAGAATAGAAGGAGAAAATAAATGAATATGTAACTAAGAAATAATAAAATTTTGTTGTCTGAAGTAGTTGGTCATAAAACCTTCGACTTGAGACCTCAAAATCTCTTTCGACGTAAGATAGACGTTTAGGTCCTCCTGGTGGGAATAAAGCGTACTACAACCTATTCCATCCAGTGTCCGCGAATAAGAAGGAAATAAAATAGAACAGGAATGAATGTCTTGGTTTTGCCTCTGCAATGCAGGAACATGCCTCTCTTTACACCTCTCTGGTTTACTCCCTACAAATATCAACGTACAATACCATCAAATTACGGGGGAGAGAGATAATACTACGTATATACGTTTCGTTTGGTCGAAACATGAATTTCGGAAGGGGTAAGATGGTAAATCAACTTGTTTTGGGTTTTAGATGGAAAGTGGTCATTTCTTCAGGTAGAAGGAAAACTGGATTAACAAAATATTATTCTACTGGATTTATGGATGTTCTATGGAAGATAGTATAATGCATTGCGTCACACTATATCAAAATCATAAATACTTTTATAATATAATAACCAGAAAAAAATATCTTTTGACATCATGACCACAGTATAAAATATCATGCTATTTATAGATGTAATTTAAGAATAAATAGTTCAACGACACTTATCAAATGACATACCAGGTGAGCAATTCTTTCCAAAGAAAACTCATTCCTAAAAAGCACCCAAAGAGTTTTCAATTCGCAAGGATGAAAAAAGTTGCTACGGAAATTACTGTCGAAACCTTATTTTCCACACCACTCCCCCCTACTGGAAAAGTGAGCCACCGTGACTATTTGCAGATATTGGATTTCTTCAATGTTTTTGGTATGCAGATACAATATCTCTACCTATTAACTTTATCTTCTATATAGAATCGATAAATTTTAAATCTTCTTCATATAAATTGAAATCAAGCTTGACATGATCCATCTCATCACAAAACGGTTTTTTTTTTCTTGAAAATATACCAAAAATACAATAGAAGATTTCTTCCTTCACTAGTTTTCAATAATCCGATAATCTTTTTCCAGATTCACGAAAAAAAGGTTATTTTCCGTTGAATAATATGGTATTTTCAATATATGAAAACAAAAATGAGATATATCCTTTTCACTAGTCAAGCAAGAAGTCAATCTCAATTTGTATCTTCTGAAATCATCCACATAGAAAGAAGCGAGAAAACCGTCAAATTCAACATGCTTAGGAAGAATAAAATTCAATATAAGAAAATACTAAGCAGATTAGAAACACACCCACATTCGCGTGAGAAAGTTTTGCAATTCAACTGATTCAAATAGAAAACAGAAAGGATTGATAGCAATATAGAAAGCAATAACAATTTCTTAAATGATTGGTTTCATTACATCAGTTAATTTTACAACGTGCATTCAAGAGATTCATTTAGCTTAATTCTAAACCGTAGCAGCTTGCAGGTGTAGCACAAAATTAATGTTGTGACTTTTTTAAGTTGAATTAAAATAGAAAGTTACGGCAGTATTTTTATACACGAAAACATCCTGTGTATTATAATGCTTTAACAAATTTTCAACTATATTACTACAGGTTTATATCAGAGTATATCTGGAAACACTTTCTTTCAGTGCTTTTATTGAATGCGTAGGTGTAATAAAGCGACCATTTCATATACTGTACTTAGAAAAGAGCGACTTTCACTGGCAGTCTTCAACAATACAGGCAGGTTACAGTTTTTCTGTAACTGAAAGGAAGGAAATAATATAAACTTTGACACAATATAACAGAACCTTTGCGGAAAAAAGTGGCCAATTTGCCTCAGACAATATAATAATTTCGTCATTAATTAGAATGCAGTAAGGAATTTCTACGAAATAACGCAGTTCTATGTTGGTAAAATATACATCGTTATGTAAATATAGTAAAAATCCAGACTATGTTCCAGGAAGAAATTAAACTGCCCAAACAACAGTGTATTTTCCAACATTCATTTTCCACGTTCAATATTCTCCAACAAATAATTCGCCAATCAAAAACTACAACCCCACAATAAACAAATAAAACAAGACACCCACGAGATCCCCGCTGACACAAACACATTCACCCCTGTTGAATCTCTCATCACTTTTCTATACTTCTTGACATTAATTGAGTGTTTGAGAGTAGTATCAAATTAAGTCTAAATCCGTCCACGTGCGATAATGTCCAAAACAATCTCTTCTCAAGAGAAACTTCCTCTCAAATTCTTCTTTCCACTTTCATTGTATGTATCATCCTTTTTCTTCTACATCTAGAGTTTAGTGCCAAGGCAAGATTGTCATTCTATAAAAGATAACAAAAGAGAAAATGACGAAACAGAAGCGAACTGAAATGTATTTTATATCCCCTTGCGATTTTCCCCTCCTGTTCCTTAGAAATATAGACGGGTTCGATTCGCACAATCTCATACCAGTTGGGGGCCCTATTCAATATCACAAAAGACGAAAAATTGGCATGATAAACAAAATTAAGTTTCCTTTTCCAAAGCTTACAAAGATAGTACCTGATTTAACGCATCACGGTGAGACGGAGGAAACTTTACTCGGGAAGAGAATAATTATATTAACAAGACACTTTACAACGTTCAAATAATCATTATAATGGAATCAATAATGGCAACAGTACAATTTTATTTATATAATTTTTTCTGAAACTTTTAACAATTGCAACTTAAATAAAATCTTAAATCAATGCCATTTTTGGTCAAAAAGTAGGATAGTTCTAAATAAATTTTAAATATTTCTGTTACCCGCGTTGCAATATTATAAACATAAAATTTAATTAAACAACTACAATTAATCCATACTCTCACTATAATTTCGATTATACAAACCGCCCTCCCAACATCCACAATTCATAACTCATCTACCTCATTACAGAGTATAAAGAACATAATTAATTTTTAAGCAAAACAAACCTCACTGTTAATCACTGTTTTACATAAACACAGAAGAAGAGTAGTGATAATTATTTTCTCCTAAGAACTTCAATTTGCATAAAAGGGCTGTGTGTGCTTGGAGGCAGCTTGCAGTCTGAGAACACTAAAGCTCGCCAAGTTCATTTGCTTTCTATCCATTCCTGCTGGCCCCTAGCGACTTTGGCGTACGGAATGAATCCATTTGGAAAGAAATGAAGTCCTCTCCATTCCAATGATCCACCTTTCCAATGAGTTTTAACGGCAAAGGAGAAGACATTTACAACTGAGCAAGCAGGTTTCATCTACGGGTATAGTGTAGAGATGGATATTCTCTATGCAAGAGAAACTGATCGCTAATGGAGGTTTCGTGCAATATCGAAATCTTTATTTCTTATGGCTTTTTTCGTTTATGTATTAACACTATTCCCTTAGTTCATTTATTTTTACAGTTCATCTCCGGAATAGTAGGATGGTATAAGAAAAAGACCATTTTTAAAAATGCATTTGGAATGTTTGAGTGATTCAGTCGACATCAATGATATATTAATAAGAAATACCTTCTATGCAAAAATAATTGTCAAAAGTCAAATTCAAATACTATAAGCTTTGTTCTGCTAAATAGCTGATTTGATGATAGAGAGAGACCAACATAAACTCAGTATATGACAACAAAAAATCTGTATCCTTCCCAAGTGTATATCTCTGATGTCGAACTTTACAATACTGTCATTTCCATATTACTCAACTGTTTTATCTTCTTAATCTCACAAATACTAACACAGATAAATCCCATTATCTACAAGAATTTAAATAATCCTAAACAAGAAAAGCTTTGAATGAAAAGCACCGTGGACCGTAATTCTTGCAATGTTCCGTTCTAAATCCAGCCAACACTGCATGGTATAACAGTTGATTATATTTCTCTAGCGGCATAGCATTATGGAGTGCAGACCAGTGAATCTTATTTTCCACGTGAAAAACTTGACAGATGTTCATTTCCCAAGCTCTTTTTCTTCCTTCCAAAAATGCATCATATTATATATAGTGGAGTTGGCGTACAGCATTTTATAATGCATCAGACAATGCTCTTCTAGCAACCACACAAACCCTAAAGGTTTGCACGAAACTTTCAAAGATAATACTTTGCAAAACGTAGCGCTCCTCTACTTTTACTGGAATAGTTAATGTTCACACTAACTCTTTATGAGATGTACCAAGATAAATTACAAAGAGGAGTGGCAATACAAACTTCTGTCAAATATTATATACAGTACACTAAAAAGTGAGTAGAATAACAAAATAAAATTGAGTTCTTTATGAAATTTATCTATTGTAGAATTCAAGAAAAAAAAATCAGTTTTGCGAAATATTTCTCTCTACATCTGCTTTCAGTGTGTATGCATCTTCATATCTGCCTTTAGCTTGAAAACAAAAATGACAGTTGAAAATAACCTTCACTAAAAATTATGCCATCAACTCTTGGCAGAACATCAGTCATATGAAGACAACAGGGAAGCTTTTTGACTATATACTTGAGAGTTATTTAATAAACCGTCGGAAATGTTAAGAATCATAGCTTAATTTCCAGGGGTTGGTGCTCTTTTGTATACAAACAGAAATATTCATGAGATTAAACCATTTTATGTGTATATAAATTACGAGTTATGTAGATGCATCTCTAAAGATGTTTCTGAATTTAGAGAAGGTTAATTTTGTTTCTTAACAGGACTGGATGTAATACTTTACTGTATTTGAAAATGGGGATGTTGAAATTTAGTTGAACTTTTAATAATGATGGTTTATTAACGTGATCTTGCATTATGAAGTCAAAGGCTCTTCAGTTAGCCACGAACTTTTTATTTTGGATTTATTACATTGCAATCAAAGTTTAGAAAATGCATTTTAATTTGAAATAGGAATAGTAACTTCTTACAATATTTTACAAATATTTTACAAGTATTACAAATTAACCAAAAATATCTCTATCCTCTTTGTATTCTAATAAACTATGAAGTAAGTAAGACTCTAAATAGTGCTGGCTTTGTTCATTTCAGTGAAATTGAACGACAGCATGACTCTGTTTGAACATTTATTAGAAATGTAGGATTTACCTGAATAAAACTTCTCTTAGATATAAAAGAAGAAATAACCAAACACATCCCAAGCTATAAACTTCCTTTTATACTATAAAACATTGATTAAGTTAAGTATTTGCGCCAATCCACAGCTTTGCTTTCAATTTGTTTCGGCAAAAAGATTTGCCTTTCAGCTCAACTTTTATTTTGAATACGAAACGTGAATTCAATATTAAGAGCATTTGTTCCCAATGGTGCTACTTCTTCCAAAAACACACCAAAGCTTTGCCAAGTGAAACAAATCCATCGTAAATGTCCCTAACACAAGTAGAAACAACAAATCGTAAAAGTTGAATCCCTTGTATCCAAAATCAAATATCAAATCCCTTTCCTCCGAGATTTGAACCAAATTTTCATTGTTCATCTCAATGCAAAGGTAGAGAAATTTGACTTTACTTTTCCTATCTTTCTATGTATACCTTATATATATGAATTTCGATACTTTTTTCTTTTTGACATCAGCGACTTGCCTTTTTTCTATTCTCTATCCATCGTCATTTCCCGGGCCATTAGGCACTGACACTGAAATATGCCGCCATAGATAATACATAACCAAATGGCGACTTGGACTGGGAGCTACTATACTATAGTACTGCAACAGAAAAGTAAAGCTTTGGATTCTCCCCCATCGTCGAATATATTGCCAAAGTTTTTCAACTTTCTATTGGGAATACTCCTCCTTACACTCCGCCCATTTTTCACTACATTATAACCAACGAACCCCCCAACCCCCTTCCTACCCATCCCACACACCCCCTTAAAAAGAACGAAATAAAGAGTATCACAACATCACCATTTGAACAAAATTTAAAACTTTTTTACTCTGATAATTTCTAAGAAAAGAATAATATAGTCTTTGCTCATTCAACTGTAGTTAGTTTTGAATTTAGAAAGAATAATCCAAAACAATGAATATAACTTTGGACATAGTAGTTAGTAGATTTATGGTTTCGTTATAATTATTTATCATATTAACATGCATGAATGTGTTTGTAATATGCTGAGGATTTATTAATAATAATAAAAAAATTGATAAGCAGCTTTCGATTTATGGGATATGGCATAGTCTCAAATTGGCGTTATTATTTAGGAAAACAAAGCAAATTTCAGTGGCCGACGGCGAGTTCAATTTTTTTTGTTTTTCATACTACTCTTAGGTTTTCATTCTTATTAATTCAAAAATAGCTTACGTAGATATTAATTAATTTACTGCACATCTCTGATTAATAACTCACAAAGTACGATACAATATTTAAATTTGAAGTTTCTGTGCCATGATTTCTAATGACTCATTTCCATGATTTTTAATGACTAATTTTGCTGCTTTGTTTTAAAAAGACATTTGTACAATTAAGTGAACTAAACTGAATTACCAGAAGAATCCACTTTTGTAACTTTGAACGCAATCCAGTTTTACCACTTTCAGATGTCAACTTTAAAACATCAATTTTGTAAGAGAATTACTTTCAATATTATGTTTATTATTATTGCTTCATTTCAAACTAGAAATAAAAACAAACACCACCCGTAAAATATTCTCCATATTACCGATCCTATCAAACAAACTGTAAAAGCAAACTGCACAGTCAAATACAGTTCCATTGATATTCCATCATAAAAAAACCTTTTTTTCTCTCTAAGCACATTATATCTGTAGAAAACCATTCAGAAACTGACCATGTAGGATTTAAAACATAAAAAAGTATCTTTTCGCCATCGAGAAGGAAAAACCTATCCCACCGCACAGGAGGTGTTCTTCGCTATGGAATACCATAATTCAATAAAATGTTATGAGCCTTTGGGGCCGTAGAAACAAAAATTATTTGACAAATGTTCAATTGAAGCAAGAGAAAAAGGCACATGAATTTTCATGAATGAAAAATATAGTGGTCAAAGGTTGACGCAAACTGCACTTTATCACATTTTCTTCAATAAAAATTGACTAATTATGGAAGTTTCAGGTATTTAACGACCTAAAGGATAGGTCTCTTGGTAGCATAGTGCATACTGTGAACATGGATGAACAAATTAAAGTGGAAACTTTAGGATTCAATAAAATGTTCGATTACACAGCGTCGACTACAACATTACAAACTTTCAATCGGATTTAAAATGTTTCCTTACTCGAGAAACAAAATTTACGGCATTTGGAAGGTCCATTTAATGAATACATTAAAATGATTACACCAGCTACTGTAGCTAGCGATAGGTGTATTTTATTAATCTGTAAGTAGAACCATTACAGTAGTGGTGGTATTTTTCATTAAGCGACGTGTGTCACTGTGAAATTTGAGTTCTACTGGATTGAAGTTTAGAGTGATTGTTACTAAATAACGAAATTTGAACTATGAACTATAGAAGTTCTCTGAAGCTATAAGTATTAAATGAAAATGTTTCGACAATACAAAATTACTATGAAGATATTTGTCTTAAAAGGTGTTCAAAATACGATTTAGAAAGTTCTACAGAATGATTTTCTTAACTTTTCTTTTCGAATAATGTGCAGAACAGCATATATAAGCGAATGAATGACTATGAAAAAATAGAAAGATTTAATTTTGTAACAACTTGGTCAAATAAATACCAAAAATAAAACTTATACACTGCTTATTTAGTCAGACCATTTTTATACCTGCCTCTAAATATTTTGAAAGAGAACACCTTCACTCGTGAACTCATTTAACGTCTCAGGATTACTTCTAAAGCAATGCTAAAGCCTTACTATTTGAAACAAAATAAATAATAGACATTACACATGGCAATTCGCATACGAAACCGCTCTATTCTTCCAGCATGTACACTAGTCAGACTAACATCAATTATTACAAGCTTCTAGTATCGCAACTGTAAATTTCCTTTGTCTGGAATGAAGCAAGAGTCTCTGTAATATTATCAACTATTTCTCTCGGTTGTGTGTCTTCCCTATAGCAATACAACAGAAGCAAGCAAGTAGTATACATTGGAATCTCGGGGGGTAGTGAAATGGAAAGAGAGAAACCATCATTTCATTACAAGCTCCTCCACAAGAAAGAAACTCTTCACAGAATACTGATTACGTGCCTTTACAAAAGATCACAACATCCCATCATTTCGAATAGTACAATCAAGCGACTCACACTCATATAAATTCTACTTTCTTTGAGTGTGGTTCAGTAAGTAGACGAAGGGAAACTGGGTGAGATTCTTAATTGGACGTGTGTTTGGAACATTTTTGTTTATGATTTTTAGAATTCGTTCAATATTTTTGAGAAAAATTATGGTTATGATGTTTGTGTGGAATTTGAGACAATTTAGGACTTCAAAAAATATATATTTGGTTAATATAATTAAATGTGACAGCTTATTGTTGAAAGATAAACACCTGTCACCCATTAACATTTAGCAGAGTAGACAGATATGGAAAACAATAGGCCTAGTCATAGTGACATGCCTGATTGTTTCCATATAATTTTAAAGTAAAATATTTGAATTACAATTTTAGCTAATGACATAAGTTATTAAATTTTGTTCTTTTGCTATTTAAATACAATACACGAAATAGTATCGTGCTTTAAAACGCTTCCAGAATTCAAATCAATAACTGATTCCACTTCTAATCCAAATTATCAAACACCAATTTGAAAATCCATCGAGGTTTCCAATGTTATATATTCAGCAGAAAACCACTATCTGTTTTATGCTCATTCTACCAAATTAGCCATTCCTATGAGTGGGCAAAGACCAGAGGAAAAGCGAAGCCTAATAGGTTTTTCTTTAGCCATAACTTTTGCGCCTGCTGCTCCTCTATAACCCCATATTCAACTTTACTCCCTCTCCTGCCCCCCCCCCTCCGCCCAGCTCTATCTCTACGAAAGAGAGAAAAAGGTATATATACATATATATAAATATATATATCGAGAGTTGTAATTATCGATTTAGCATTTGCATTGTAAATGCTCATTTAGTTACACCAAAAACTTTAAAATGTCCACTGTTGAATAGTTTTTAACTATAGAGACATAAATGGTGCAGATAGAGCACTTATGAATAAAAAGATCGTACATCCTGTACGTAAATGTTTCCTCTACGGCAAAAGCGAAGTATAATATTCAGTAGTGGTTTCGGGAAGTGTTCTCATGTGGATACTAGGCATATAAGAAAGACATTACAACGATGCTCTAGGATATAGTTATTGTAGCTCATGGGGAACTGCGTTTTCCTATATTGGAATTCTATTTTGGGGTATAATTCGTAATCTCTACCATAAAACCAAAACAGAACAAAACCTACAATGTATAATTGGGGTAGAGACTAAACTGGAAATAAGTATTCTTCTTACTTTATACTATATTTTTTTTTTCTTCTGGGAATAAATGTTGCTGGAAACAACAAATGATTAGAAATGTAATATTTAAAAAGCTTTCTCTTGTACGACTAATTTTCTCGTCTGACATACAGTATACTCTGCTTTCGTTCTTGCTCTGTTCATTTTTATTCCAAATTGCGAGTATTTCCTTATATCTTTAATGCCAATGTACAGTGATGATTGTCATAATAACACTAATGGATTGCGAAAGCTCTGGGACTAACTATGACTACTTAAAGAAGATTAAAACTGAGAAGTACATGATGGAGAGCTCACATCGCATTAATTAAAGAAGACATTTGACCTCAATTCTATTTCTGTGTATATGGTCAAATATATTACTACGGAGAAGTTCACTTGAGAATTGAGAAACTTTAATAATAAACCGTATTTACGGAATCTGAGATTGGAGATAATCTTACAGCAAGTTCCAAGAATCTCGAACGATCTAATTAAAGTGATACCGCATTGTCCTTGTAGCAATAGTATTACCTTCCATCTATTCTATGAGTAAAGTTTGTTGTTAAATCAGGAATTGTGATAATGATATTCATTCCTCATTCTCAACTTCCCATGTTTTCCATTTGTTCGCATCGTTGTGCAATGCAAGAGGGCGCACGAGAAAACAACCAAATCCATAAATTAAAGTAACAAATGCACTCCATGCGAGCTTTACTTTCCACGACTTTACATCATTTTGAACTCTTTTTTTTACTCGAAAAGTCACAGAAGCAGATAAAGAAAATTTACATTAGGTGATTGAGTGAAAACAAAAATACAATTCTTCTCGCGTGATTGATTATTTCTATATAACAATTGTTCGTATAAGGATGGGATAGTTGATTCCTTGTGGTAAATCGAATAGGGTAGTTTTCTTTGTCAGAAAGCAATTTATGTTCCATATCCACCAGTACAACCAAGATTGGTGTTCCGTTGACTAGTCTATATCGAAAGGACTGGTGAATGTAATACATGCCGTACAACAGCTAGTACACAAGATGAAGGGGGGAAACTAAGTCACAGAAGAAACTCCAGCGACGATTTATTTCCTTTGCAAAACAAAACCATTTCTCTACCAAAAGGACAGAGTTATCCAATGGAAAGAATTTAAAATCAATGGAAAAGGAAGAAAGTTAAAGAACGGCTCTTAATTCACAATTAATTACAAGGAGAGATGTTCCTAAAGAGAATTCTTCTCTTTTTAGAAGAGTTCAGAAGGAAGCTGTTGTACTAAGTGTCTCCATACTTAAACTAGAAGCAATGTAGATTGAAAAGTTCAAAGTAACGTATTCGATTCGCTCTAAAATTTGGGACTTAATCGTGTTCTCCAGTGCAGAAGTAAAGTATATTGCTTATAGTAAGATCACATTGATTGAACCACTTTCATGTCAAGCAAAGGTATAAATATAGTAGTGTCAACGAACACGCTTATTTTTAATACTATTTAATATATAAGTCTAACGAGAAATATACGATGTCCAAAACTCAGAGATCTGGAAGTATATAAGATTCATAAAATATCCCCTATTCGTTGGTCTCTTTAGTAGATCATGGCTCATGTCCACAAGTATATATGAGGATGGCATGGGAAATTTCATTCTCTGAAAGTTTGAGATGTAATTAATTTTCCTCGTTTGCAGATATATCGGACTTGCGGTAAAACTTCAAGTGCCCTAGTACCACTTTGATAGCACTGTGTGTATGATACTATTAAAAGCAACGTGCTGCTGGGGGTCTTTGTGCATGTGAAGCACATTTTGAAGAAGAAAAGTATCTTGAGTCTCCATTGCAATAGAGTAGCCAGGAATGTGTTTGGTGGAGCAAGAGATTGAAGTTGTTTGATTAGATGGGCTTGGAAGACCACAACAACCGTTTGTAGTGGCTATTTAGCTGCCAAAGCTGTATCACAGACCCCCACAGCATTTCCTTGTCAACAAAAGTATCACTAGCTGTGTTATGGATTCTGGCAATATGCCAACTTTTCTATCCTTCCGTCTTCTACTTAGTGTTAGTGATATTATTTTAACATTCGCTGTAAATTTTCTTCCGGAACTACAAATCACTGTATTCTTTGTTTACTGTGTTCTTCGGGTTATAGAAGTTGTTAAATATTATAAGTTCGAAAGCGGAAGTATACTGCAGGTCGAAAAGATACATCGGAATTAAGAATTATGATTTAGAATAACTTGATGCTACAATGCTTAGCGAAAGTGTAATTTATTTTCGAATAGATAGTGGAATGAGTAAAATATTAATGAAAACTTCTGTGTTGATGCTATGTACTATCAGTTAAGGGTAACATTTTTTTCTAGAAGAAAAGTAAATATTCTAGATAATTTTCTATATAAAAAATAATGACAGGTATACATAATATTTTTTCTACACTCTTGTATCGTTTCATTTTTTAGTCCCTTACTTAAAGTTATCGTTAGTAATATTAGATAATCCAACTTATGTTTTAAAAAATGTTACTGTATTGTCATATGATACATGAAAACGGCATAAAACCGGGATTATAAAAAAAGGAACAGTTAAAACGTGCCCACTATCATGATGAACTATTGAGTTGAAAACTAAAACATCCTGCTACTGTTTATGCTAATTCCTACAATTCTATCTCCCCAAACGAACTAATTTATCGCCCTGTACACTTCTCCTACAGTAATATATGAGTATTTCAGTCACGATTTTCCAACAAATACCTGTACGCAAACGCACTTCAAAATCTTTCACACAGCTTCTAATTCCCTCACTGCTTTAACACATTGTACAAAAGATTGGGAGCACTTCGCAAGTATGTTTGCTATTATTTGTTCCTAGTACTTGATGGTATGACTATTACAGAAATACTATTTTTGCTTCCTTTGTTAGTAAAGGACAATCTAGTGGAAAAAAGAGGACACATCAAAGCCAAAAGACTCTTCAAGACGGAAAATTCTTTTTTCTTTATTTTTTTCTTCCTTTGCTTCTATGTCATCGTTCTTAAGTTCTTTGTGTTAGAGAATCTCACACAACGCAAGATAGGTTTTTTTAGAGATAGAGACGAAAGTAAAAAAGTAGAAGAAAAAACACTTTCGTTATTAATTTAGAAGTACGAAATTTCCTCTCCTACGGTCAAAACAAAAAGAAAAAATCTGATGACCTCAGCTGGGAAGCAGTGACGACAGCCACCCAACCCTACTACTGTAGCAGAGCCTTCACCACTCAGACGAACGATTTCAAGCCGGACACGGTAGAAAACTCTTCTTATCAGTTTCGTGTCAGTCTTCTTTTTTTTCATCCTTTGGTTCTTAAGAGGAAGAAAAGAGACAGAAACGGTTCAAAGAAAGGAAACGGAGATGAAGTCTCACGTGATGAGCATATATCTGCAACTGATAAAAGTATAGAGAATCACTGTTAATGCTCAACTTCTGTAGAGATACTTATGCTGAATTGCCTTTGGGTTTCCAGTATACAATACTAACATTGAATTTTAAAATCTATTTTACCTGTATTTCTGGCACGAAATATACACAAACTAACGGTTTAGGAAGACACATTATTTTTTCTATTGCTGAAACAATATTATTGGAACGTTATATTACAATACCGAAATTGGAAATTTCTTTTTATAGTTATTCATAAAGAAATACATTTATGCTAAAGTTAATCTTTTCATTTTTAATGTATGACGAGACATAGTGAAAGAAGTCAAGTAACCTTCCATCTTTATGTATTCTCATTCGGACGGAAGTTCCTGTATAAAATAAATTTCGATACATAACGAGTGAGTTAAATTAATTAAAATATCAAAATTTCCCCAATGTGTAACAAATAGTTCTGAACCTCTGTAACCGTATTGTACAATATCTCCAAACTACTCCAATCGAATCTCACAACGATACAATTTGTGCCGTTATTTTTCCCCACCGCTCTCCTCCCCCACAAGTGAAATCCCTGCGACTTTCATTCACCATCCATACACTTTCCTCTTTCTTTCCTCCTTATAGCAAAGTTAGACCACATAGAGCGCAAAGTAAGCATCCATTCCTTTCTAATACACTATGTGGTTCTTCAATCTCAAAACTTGTAACCCTTTTGGCTATACAATATTGTCAACACAACGAAAATGTCTTTTCGCTGTTTCCGTCTGTCTCCAAGGTCCAGTTTCCTCTTCTATTAACAAATCATAACCTTCCCAGTTCAAATGGGGTCAAACTGCTACTGGAGCTTCCGATTCTACAGATAAGCTTAACCCTTCAAGAAGAGAGAGGATGTTGTTATCACTCGGTTATTTAACGGCTCTTGTGATTATTCCCGAGAGATTTGAGTAATTAAGTTGTTTCATTTGTGCGTTAATGCATACTTGTGTGTGTGTTTTCAAATGATATTACGGATACTATTAGAATGAATTTCAATCATAAAGCTAAGGAGAAGACAAAATCTCATTTTCGGTACAGTCACTAAAATATTATTGTAGTGCAAAATACTGCAGTCGTAAGTTTATTTTTCATATTATTTTCCTGTTCTTTTTAAGTAAAAGTGAAACAAGAACTAATAATTGCAAATAAATCTTTTATTCAAGCGACGTTTTATTTCAGTATGCATTTTAATGTAGTAACGACCTGAATTTTAGAGGAATTTTATAGTATAACTTTTCATCGATTTCATATTTTCAGCACACGTTGATCATTCTACTTCTGAAGATCATCTCAGTTTCCCATTAATATCTTAACTTAGCAATGAATGAAATATTTTCATTTTTAAACTGGTAAATTACCTACTGCCTCAAAATAGAACTACTTCGAACATTTTAAAGACTGCATGCACATATTCATAAATTTAATAACTACTATTAAAAGAATCCTGCGATGGTGTCGGAGAATCCTTCTAAATCTGAAAAGCAGTTGCATTTATTTCCTCTCACTTAGCACTTAACACATTACTTCTGTATATGTGACAGCAATTCCAAGCAGTAAAAAATACAGTAAGCCCCATCGAGTAAAACTCTGGCACCTTGCCTTATGCCCCCACCCAGTTCTACTCTACTTTCAAACATATTTTCATTTCTACACTCCTTACAAAACTAAAGAAACTGTTTCTTGTATACATTTATTGTTTTAGAGAATCCTCTGAAAACAAACTTCTCCTTCTGTGAAAGTAAAAAGGAAACATTCCCATTTTCCGCTATAGTAATTAATGCAGAAAAACATCTTGTTTCAAAACGATTCTCTTCAACACTATACAGTAGGAAAATGAAAGTGTAACTTACCCAGTGCAAAGCCGTCTTTTGTCCATTGCACTTGTCCAGCTTGATTGTTTACTTCACACTTGAATAATGCAGTGTCGCCCACTTTTACTTCGAGGTCGTGAGGCTCCAAACGAAAATATTGTTGCTGTCCGGATACTGGAAGAAAAAAAGAAGAGAAAATTGAATCCACTTGTTTCTTACAGTGTCAACAAAAACTGCTGATTAGGTTTCTTTCGCTATACTTCGACAGATGATTTAGACTAATTATTATTATTGTTGCACACCAGAGAGCAGAGAGATAAATGGTGTAAGTTTTCAGGCACTTTCTTTCCTGAGTTTTTCGTTGATTATTTTATTTGCAGCTCTCTCTATATATAAATGATTCTAAAAGCATCGATTATGAAAATATATATTATCTAATTTACCTGATTTAATATTATATTCTGAAAATATGTTGAAACTCAAAGAAACGTCACTGTAGTATAACATTCTACAGCAATAGTAAGTGCATTTGTATTTTTGTATTGCATTAGACCCTATATAAAATATCAAATAATAATTAATACATTGAAACACAGCTTCGCATTCACTTTGTTTCAATTGAGAAAACTTTGTGTTTCTCTTGCATTTCGACTGCAAGTAAACTTTCAATTAATAAAACTGTAAACATTGGCGAATTAAAAATAGCTGATGTTACCTACACTCACATCTACCAAAACAATCTCCTTGTCAAAAAAATCCACTCTCAACCCTTTTACAATTTGACAAGCAAAAAAAAGTTGATGAAAAACATATCCTCCACCTTTCTAACTCTAAAATCCTCTCACATGCGACCGTCATTAAAATAAAAGTCCATCAAGAGCTGAACGCTAGAGTAACAAAAAGCTCTTTCTTTTCTATGTGGGTATGGAGCAACTTTAACTTTTGGAGATCGTTTCAATCAAGCAAGAAAAGCGAGAAAAGGGACCAAGGTCCGTACCGCCCTCTAGGGTTTTAGTCATGAATCTTCATTAGTTCCAAGAGGACCCGTACGGTACTTTCTCTTGCTACTGACATCAAATATATACCATCTTGATACCTTCGTGGAGATCCTCGCATGAATCTCCGTGTAATTGACCCGCCTCCCTTTCTTTCGACTAACACTTTGCAAATCTTGGGGGAGTTTATGGCTTGTCTCTTTATTTGCTTGCCCTATACAAATTTCAATGCTCTTCTGGATACATTTCCAGATTACTTCCAAATCAAGTATACGTATACACGTGCTTGTTTAGATAAACTAGAGTGGTGGTGGGACTGTTGGAAATATATGGCCATAGTTCAGGGAGATTTTGTACAAGGATTTATTATACTTGAAGTAATTAATTAAAGGAGTAATTATTCTTATACGCATACTCTAATTAACATAATAATATCGATGCCTATTTGCGTATTTACGGAAAGAATTTTTAGACTGTATAACAATTTTACATACTTTATTTATTATTTATTCTTTTATCAATAGTTTTATTCCAAATATTATTCAATAAAATACTTCCTACGTTTCAACATTCTTCAGCTTCTTACTCCATTAAAATAATTGCTATCTTATAAGCCTAATAAGTTAAAAAAAAATCCTATACACAGCATGCTGCAGAGAAACTAACATCTTCTCATTTCATCTCATTCACTTTTAATTTCCTTGTATCTTATTTTCCAAAAATTAACTAAAGTCCTCAGAAAACACCAAAGCAAATATTTACAAAGGTAATTGCTTCTTTTGAACCCAACAAACTAACAAACAAAACTCACCCTTAAACTTCATTAAATGCTTAATCGAAAGAAAAATAAACAAACAGCTCGAGAAACGTGTTGCTCTCATATCATAGTACAGTGTTTCTTAGTAAAAAGTGTGTTTTTCTTGGAGAACGTCTTATTCGAGAGAGGAATTTTTTGAAGCCTCATTTGCTGGTGACGCCAAGTTTCAGAGCTGAAGCCCGCCGGAAGCAATCTTCGCTGTCTCGGGCTCCTTTCTAGATCTAAAACCCCTTTTTTGTGTGAAGTACGCGTGCTTGCAAGACTTCCAAGATTTAAAGATTACTTTTAGGATGACTCTAGCATTTTCATTCTAGACATCTAAAGTACTCTTTTCACAATGACAGTTTGATATCTTATTGAGAATATATAATTGTTTAAAAACAGGTGTTAAGAATTATTCATAATTCATTTTTTTTTAATTGTAAATATAAACTGCTATCTTTAATGAATGAATTCAATAAACATTAATAAATTTCTTCTTTATTAGATAAGAAATATTAATAAAAACAGTCAATGGAAATAGCAATTTCAAACTATAAAAATATACTTCATAAAATCTTCAATGAAGAAATAATAATTGGTGACAGACTGTATCTAATCTAAATCCTAATTGTTTGTTTGCAATAACAATATTAGAATTTTTTAAATATCATATTCAATTATAAGTATTTTAAAGAAATACTATTTCATAAGATAGCTCTTTAATATTACTGCACTTTAAAACTATTTCATTTCAATTTTATATGAATTTACAATATATTTTACTTAATCAGTAATTTAAATATTCAAAAGCACTGTAAAACAAAATAGATTTAAAAAAAAAAAAAAAAAAAAATCTAATATTTTTAAGAGCTATCGAGAAAGCATAATTATGTAAAAACTGTTTAAAATTCATGTTATGAATCTCACATCTACAAAGAGAAGAATTAAAAACTAAAGCAAACAAAAAAATACACGAGAGGAACAGAGATTGTGATAAAGAAAAAAAATCTATAAATTACACGTAATGTACAAATTACGAGGATACCATTATCCTAATTATTCACATAATTAATAGAAAGCATCAAAACTGCAGGGAAACACTAATATATAATACAGAAGCTAATTTCTAGAAGCAGTAGTGTATGTTGTACGTATATTGCATGTTAATTTAATTTTAACATACATTATGTATACCAAAAGATATGCTCTGCTGTCTGTGCATACGAGAAAGTAAATGCAAACATGACTAGAGTAAGGGAGGACTCAATCGGTGTGGACTTGTATCAGAAAGAAATCAATTTTTATAAAGATTCACTCAGTAGAGAGCATATATATAAGGAATCCAGAGAATAAGGGTACCAGCATAGGGTCTTCCTAACATACAAGAGCTTCCTTTGGTAAACGTTCGATGTGCTTATTCAAACAGACAACTCTCAAAATGCGTATGTTGCTTTTTCCTTGCTTTCTCCTCCTCTATTTACACAGGAAACTTTCAGATTTCTACACGTGCTTTAACAAATATGTCAATGGAAGGAATAAAGCAGAAATACACAACTATTCAAATTCAATTACAAAATGATAGTAAAAAGATTCATCAAATAAATATAGTCTAAACGTAAAAGTTTTTTTAATGGGTTTGAAGGTTAATATAGTTATGTATTAAACTGAGGAAACCCACCGGAGCAAAAAAGCAATATATTCTAATTGAATAATGTCATGGTAAATTGAGATCTACAATACAATGTAGTGTAATCGATTATATCATTAAACGTACGGGAGTAAACATTTCCGGTGCAACATTAACCCAGCACAATTGAAACGTGTTAATTATTTTGTTGAAATGTCTGCTACACATAATTTATTCCTCAAAATCAAACATTCACCAGCTTCCGATGTTGCTATTTAAAACGCAATTTCTACTGGAAGTATGTTCTTCAAGCACATCCCATAAAAACAAATACATTTCCACTCTACCCACTAATTGTACCTACTGAAAACACTCAATGTTTTATTAAAACTCAACATAATCAATGGCAAAAAATGAAAAAAAAAATTTCTCCATCCTATAGTATATCATAAATAAAAGAGCGCAAGTGCAGACGGCATACTTTCATTAAGGTTGCTGCCTCAGCAAAAATAAAAAAGAAACTTCCATGCTATTATGCAAATCAAGTGAATTTTGGTTCTTGGAATGTGGCATTTGAAGATCCTCTTTTTATGATAGTAGATAGTCTCTACTATAGGATAGAAGAAGGTGCATATAGACACAAAAATTTTATGATCTTTCTAGAAACTCCTTACTCATAAACCCAAGTTCATTTGGCAGCAGAAGCATCATATTATACTCTTGCTCCCTTCACTATTATACAACACAACCACAAAGAAAGGGTTCGATTTAGAAAAGAAAATGAAGAAATGAGGGACATAAAATATAATTGATGTTTAAAGACTTATAAAATTTTGAATAATAATATTTATTCTGACTCATTAGAATTTATTTTAGGCAGAAAATGTAAATCATTTTTGAGTGTCTGCATTGTCAATGATTTTGGATTTAGTGATAGGATTTTGGCGAAAGTATAAGATTTTCAGAATCACCATAAAAATTTGACATTCGAACCCTGATTTGCCTTTTTAATCCAGAAGTATTCAAAAACGTATTATGTTAAAAAGCCAGAGGAAAAAAAGCAAGACTAGAGACGTGCCAAGGAAAATCTAGTATAACAACAAGCGATTTCATAAAAGTAAAAATAGAGATTTGGTCTAATGTTACTCTATAGCAACTATTACAATAAGGATAAAATATTTGCGGAAACATATTAGAAAAATGCTCACTAGATGTTTACATATATAACAAATTAATTTAAAACGGTTGTATAAAATTCATGTCTGTATATTAAAAGTAGGCCTAATGAACTTTATTAAGAAGAAACAACTGATGCAAATTAATACGATTCTCATGTAACCTACATTATAAAAAAATAATATTATTTTATTTAATATGAATCGAGTTGTACAAAAATATTTGTTTCATTCCCTCTTCACAGAAATTAAAAATACTATATATATAAGATGAAAAAGTCAACACATGAAAAATTCAATTCAAAACACCGACTACAAAAACAGAAAAGGAAGTAATTGCTAAAATGAAAAGCTTGAAATGGCATAAGGTAAAAGCACCTGATAATCAAAAAACGATATGCATATAATTAAAACTCTCTTGTTTTTGGTAGGAAGGAAACTTTCCAATCAGATCTAATTTTGCTCTATCACATTCCCTTAATGATAGTTTAGGGAAAAAAGAAAAAAATGTAAAAGTGATGAAGGTAGGGTCACAAAGACCTTGGAACGCTAAAAGAACGGATGCAATTTAGTAAGCTTATCTTCCAATATTTCAAAAAAGGTTGTGAGTAGGAAGCGAGATCGTGGAATGATGGATTGGTGTGAAGTTAACATCTACTTTCAATCCTCAAATCTGCACCCAAAGTAATTATTTTCAATTAATTATAGAGATAAAGTCACACAGGTTGTAATTTTGGTGCTAGAATCGCCGAAACACCGTGGGATATTTTAAAATTGGTATTTTTAGGGAAAAAGTTATTGAATATTGAGGAAAACATGGTAGATGGATCGATTCCAAAGAAAACGTAAAATATCACGCACAGTTGAATCATGCACGTAAGAGTAGGTAAAGTGCGAAGATTATTTTATGAACCTGGTATATATTTTAATTGATTTTTAGCATATACTTTATAAGAACGAATTTAATTTAATATATGCATCGTCGAAATTTATTACATCCGAAAATAATTACACAATTCAGCGGAAATTGTTTCAAATTAATCTTAAATGAAAGAAGAAGAAAAATGTTTAAATGACACTAAACTAAAGTAGCGGGTTTATACATTACACTAATTAATATAAAAAAGCGCTATTTGAGCATACATAATAGTACTGTCATTAAAATTATAGAGGTAATTTAAACTGCTTCCTTCATAATCACATAAAAATGAATTTGCCTTTGTTACAAAAGGAAAGAAATATCTATTACTCCAGCACAGACAAATATATAAAAGACATTGAAAACAAGTTTATTAAACTTGAAAAGTTTTTTTTTCTTTTTTTTTTACGTACCATGAGAATGATGGAGATTGAATGTATAAAAAAGTTCATTAAAATTGATGATGGGAAATATACACAACATTTTCCCTTCTGTATCACACAAATTAGCTCCGTCTCATTTTTCAACTGGACAAGTAGAAGGTCACAGTTACTATATTACATCAAAATTTAATATTATTTTATAAGTCAAAGAAGATATCCAGTAACATTTTTTTTAGTTTTTAGAATTACCCAACATAATTTTGTTTCATCGGTTATTTATTCAACAATATGTTTACAACGGATCGGTGCTTTCAAAGAACTAGCATGCACTCTGCAAATTCGTTCAATTTTGCAGATCTGTGACTGTTACTTCAAAGTAGCAGAAGGAAACTTAAAAGTATTTGTTTTAGTGCAGTAGATGTTTCTTTTTGTACAACAAATACCGCTCTAATGCACTATGTAAACGGTTACATGAAAGCAATAGCGAATCGAAACAGAGAGCCTACAACTGGTATGGTGTTTGAGTTGCTACAGTTATAAAGGACATTTTATCAAACATAGGTGAGGTATAGGAAAGTGCAGGTAAATATATGATATCCAGTTTAGTTCAAATGTATGCAGAAAAGAGTACTTTTTCTTTACGGGACAACGCATTCCAGAGTTAAAAAATATCAGATATACACCCACTCGGGAATTTCTTATTATTTAGTATTAGTGAACTTAAGACTCTGAAACCGATATATACAATCCTTTGACTGCGACATCGCTGATGTAAAATTTATAAGCATTTCAATGTTATTTCTATGTTAGTATACATCTCATTGTAAACAATTATGTTCTTAAAACATGACTGGAAATTACATAAGAAATCTAGGCCTTTTTATATCAAAGCTGTTATTATTCGTAAGATATGGTAACACAAATTATGAAATTTTCCACGTAACTACAAAAATATGGTACAGGGATGTGAACAATCCATTACTGATTAAAGCATTTATTATAATGTCACCGAATCTAAAGCACTACTGCATAATAAATTACAGGAATTAATCTGAATAACGAACTACATTTTATGAATAGAAAACATCTTCTAACGACAACAGTCATCAAATAAACAGTACACAACATTAACAACTGCTTCAAAGTAAACATCCAAACTAAATTAAGGAACAAAAACACACACTGAAAATCAATAACCCATACAGATCAAGTTGTCTTTTTTTTTATTCGACTACCGTCATCTCTTTATTATTTCACCAGCGAGCAAATCTTTCTTCGAAAGCCATTTCCTTTTTGTGCAATAATTTGGCGTCACCTCCGAACCTGCAAGACAATACAGTAATCCATGTTTATGTTAGGTATAAGGTTAAAAGGAATTCCCAAATCTTCTGTTCACTTTTCCCTTATGGGTTTAAGTTAGAGGTTTTGTAATGGTACGGTCATGTGGTAAAAAGCGGTAGCAGATGTGCTTTTCAGCTCCAAACCGAACCTCAAAATGGAGGATTGTAAAAATGATGGAAACGTTCAACTACCATTCAAACTGAATAAGGTCCAGACGAATGAAACTGACCACCAACAAAGAGGAAAAGAAAATATATACTTTTACGACTCCTATTTCTATAACTTTATTTACTCTTTGCTGTAGAAAGATGCAACAACAGGGTAGCTTAAAAAGTAAGAGATTTTTTTAAAGAATCATTTTTCAAGAGAGTATTGCTTTGTTGGTGTTCAGAGAGGATGTTGTAAACTGTATTTACGTTGGTTAGTGAATTACATTGGTACCAGTAAATTCGCTTGGATAGCAAAACACAAACAAGTAGGTAAGTTCGATATTCAGTATAAACACTCTTGTTAAAACTATTACTACAATTATTCTTACAATGTATTGAAAGTTATTTACACAATAATTTCTGAATTTATTAAACGGGTCAATGTATGAACTAGTATTTGATCTGTACTGTAAAATAATTAAATGAAACTAAAAGGAGTGTGTTACAGTTAATTGAATATTGGTGCCCAAATGAAATATTGCTCTCTTCATTTCTGTCAGTTATACAGACAATAGCTAGAAAAAAAAAACATGAAAAAGAATTGCATACAAAAAGTTCATCATTTCTGCAACATGTCTTATATAATAATTATAAGATCCTAGATCATTTTCTAAAAAGTAATAAGGTTCATTTATGAATACCCAGTGGTTCCCGATTACTCTACTCCGTCTAACTTCAACTAACGAAATTTTACATACTGTACAGTATCCAACAAGGAAAATATTATCCTTACAATTAACACAATGGAATATATTATCCCTAAGAGAAACATTTGAAACAAAATGTCCACTCTCTCTCTGAAAAGCACTAAAACAGTTTCACTCCATCTTCTAATACCTTCGGAAAAAGACCAGTATATGGTTAGGACCCGGCCTTGTCGTTCTGTTTTACTCCTGTCATCCAACGTGGTATAAAAATGAGGATCATAAACCAATTGGAATGGTAAAAGAAAAGTAACCACTCCACTTTTACTTGGAAAGATAAGAAACCGAACAAAATAGTAGTGTAGATAGACTCGCTGAGTTTGTGTGTATTTCCCGTGTAAAGAAATGGAGCATTTCACTGATAACATTCTTTACTGCTCACTTGTATTTTAAGTGTAGGAGGAGGAGGGGGAAATCAATGATATGGTTTATAGAACGTAAGCTATTGAATTGTGAACTTTTGGGGGTAACTAGAAGCTAGTATGATTTTAGTGTTGAAAGGTTTATTGTTAGCGTATATAACAGAAGAAAATGGTTTCTAGGACGTAGATGTATTGCTTTGTTGCCTGGCTTATCGATTATTTATTATAGTATTGTTAAATAGCCGTGGAAAGATAAACGTTTGCTTATGTACAATACGTGCTGAAAGTTAAAACTGCACTATAATATTGAGTGTTTCGTAACATTTCATCCTCAACCGTGGTCACTTCTGGTAATTTTATTTCTCTATTTGACAATATTTTAATTTAGATAACCTGAAAGTATTTTGACTTAAACAGTAAAACAGTGACAATAGCCTAAAGACGAGAACGCTTCACAGGAGAACAGTCTCTAGTTAGTACTCCAGCACGAGCAAAAACTTTAATTATGAGTTTCACCAATCACTAACTAAGATTACGTCAAGAAATGTTATCAAGAGTCACCTAAAGTATCTTGTATTGCAGTTATACAAAGAAAAGTGCCTTATTGTCAAAACTATCATAATAAAATCAAACAATTGTAGTTATAGCATTATTTTATTAGCTGACTCTAACATATAACATGGTCAATTTGTTCATTACTTTGAAACACTTCCACCTCAACCTACCATACCATTCTACAAAATACCTCGCAATATGATATAGGCCAACTGAGATGATACCACCCAATTACAACAAACCTCAAAATAAAGTAATCAGCCTTCGCCCTCAATCCCTCCGCATCATATATACAAAGGCAACTGGAAAAAGGTGTTCCTGTGTGTTTGAAGCAAAATATTGCACAAACTCTTAAGGTAATTCTTTTTCTCCTCCACCAAACTCTCCGTTGGTACTGCTGGAGCACAGGAGTTACGAGAGTGTCTTCTCGAATGACTTGCCATCACGAAGAAGTATAAGCCCACTTGAGCAAGTGAATTATGGTGTAATTATCTTTCACTCTTTCCTCCTCCTTCTTACTCTCTCTCTCTCTTTCTCTTTGCTCTTTATTATTATTTTCTTTGCGAAAAAGAAGCTTTTATTAGAATCGTTACAAAGAACAAAGGTTACTTTTCACCTGGCGCTGCAGGGTTACAAAAATATATACTCGAAGAAACTTCTTTTTTTCTGTATCGTGGAGTTGCACTCAGCTTCAAAATAATTGAAAAGTGTTTTCTCAAACATTAAAGAACTAATGATATAACTGGACATGTTCATTAAAAATGAAGATCGATATTTGTGAAAAGTTCGAAGGTTCGTTCTGCTTGGATGGTGGTGGAAAATCAAGCTAAATATGTAATATATATTTTCAGAGAAATAATGAATATTGTTTGCAAATAAAAACATTTATCATAAAGTTATAATTTTAACTGCAGATTTGCATTTTTGTTCTGCAGATGTCTGAATGAAAAATAAATTCCTACATAGTAAAATGAAGATAATACGAATGATGATTATTTATAATTTAATAAGCTTCTTACGAACCATGGCGTTCTTAGAGAAACTCAAATCACCGTATATTTTTATCTACACAGTACACCGTACATTCATAAGCATTATCATGCAACCATCAGGAACGAATCTAATCATCTGACAGTGAAATACATTTTAACTTCCGTTTTAATCCCTCAACTTATAATTTCTTCATCCTTAAATCCAATTTTCTTTATGTATCAATCCAAGAACCCTACATATCCTTTAAAAGCAATATAAAAGTTGCAAATGTCATAATATTTCCATTATCTCTCTAAATCCATCCCAGCACTTTCCACCCTCCACCCACCCACGCCGACCCATCTACCCCACAATTCTTCTTCCACCTAAAGTGGGAAAGGCGTTGCCAACGAATCAGAGAATAAAGAGACTTAATTCTTTCTTTTTCTTTTTATCTAAGAGGAATTGAAATTCATGACGAGTGCTCCTTTAAGGATGCAGTTCGGGAATTGGGTTTCTCATGGACCTTTCGCTTCTAGCCGCATTTAAAAGCCACAACCGTTATAAATAAACAGGATTTAAGGAAAAACCATTTGAATTGTTAACACGAAGCAAAGCTCAAGTAAACCTGTTCCTCAGAAGCTTTTACCGAAGCTTAATGTAATTGTAAATTACTTGTTTAAAAGTACAGTCACTTCGTATATATACAAGAAAGGGTTGGCGGAACTCTGGTACAGGGATTACATTTACAAATCAAGCTTTGAAGGATTTCTAGTGAGGAACATTTGAAGACAAAAAAATGAATAAGAAGGAGAGTGGAGATTAGAATAATATATGCTGCTACTTTTTATTCGAACAATACAAATATAAGGTCTGGTTTTAAATAAACAACATTTCTTAGAACCTTTACTGTTAATAATTTAAAATAAAGTATAATTTTCAAACTGAGACAATTTTATTAATAAAGTCTTTCTCTGTCATTTGCTCATTCAAATACAATTTTGCACTGATTGTCTGTTTCTGAGATGAACCCAGAACCAGAAGTATATATTTTCTGCAATTTGCCTGCAGAAATATTACGACGTTTTGCTCTCTAACATGAAATAATTAATCGGAGTCTTACAGTACCTTCATTGTTATATAAACTCGCAACTTTCAGAGACAACTTGTATTCCAAATAAATTCCTTTAGATAAGTTTGGTACAACAATCATATGAAATAATGCAGTCTATTATTAAACCACAAAACTTTAATACAAGAAAATGATAAAAACAGCTTCGGTTCTTCTCTCTCTCTTTCAAATGGGAGAGAGGATGGAGGGGGGGGGGGCGGTGTCTGGAGGGTGAAAAACAAGCAAGGATATAATATTAAAACAGTATAGCGTATACTGATATCGAGGCAAAAACTTCCAAAACTGTCAAACAGCTTGAGGAAATTATCTTCCGTTCTGACTTCCAGTTAATTAATGACTTTTCTCATAATAAAGCGACGTTCTACCAAATGCTTTCAAGTTACGGAGAGAAACGATCTAGGGGTAAGACAATCTAATATTTTGGTATTAAAATCTTATTGACAGATTGAGATACTAAACAAACTGGTAAGAATAGTAGGATCTGACATTTTCAAGAATTTGTAAAAATCGACTTCGCATTCCATATCATTTCTTGTAATTGGCATACACTTTAAAATTATGATCGAGAAATCATGACAAAAGTTAATAAATACTTGTTATTAATTTACGAAATTTGTTGAGTAATCTGCACTGGTAATAACCCATTAATATTAACAAAAGACCAATCCATACTGATAAAACTTGACTGAGATCGATAAAGATTGACAGTGGCCAATAAAGAGTTGGTCGAAATGACAAAAAAGAAACCTACAGTGAAAAGTGACACTCCATGATTGAAACTGACAGAATATACTTTACTCGCTGACAGGATATTCATCGAATTGACGAAAATGGCTAACCCCTCGGGAAAGACACAATAGCTTCCAAGAGGTGTTTTCCATACACACATTACAAAGAATGAATGAAAGAAAAAGAAAAAAAAACGCACAGTTAAAATAAAAACGGATAGAGAGTGAAGAGTGTCTCTTTATTCCTGCTTCAACTTAATCAAAAGAGTAACAGACGATATAAAACAGTCTCTAGAGACACAAAGAAAAGATAGTAAGAGGGAAGATTTTGGAATAGGACTTTCTCAAGGGTATGATAGCTGTGCACGACAATGTATTCGAATGGCAGCAAGTTTCACAATAGCTTGTAAGTGTACTTGTATTTGTTCTTATAATCTCCTTTTTGTGTCCCATGAGAATTGTTGAGGAAGAACTCAAAATCACTGCACACTTCACCACGTAAAATACACTGCAGATATCCT